>JAMKCH010052284.1:50000-101464 GCA_023653785.1 Ophioderma brevispina
GTATTAATATAATCATAAAAAAACAAAAAGTTATAATTAAAAAACATAATACCAAACAGGGGGAGTTTCCCTGATTAACAGCCACCCACCCCCCCAACCCCCCCCACCCCCCCCCCCCCCCCCAACTCAGGCATCTCCCTCCCCCCTCCTGCCACGTTATCAAAAGTGATAATGGGTTCGTAAAATTGCCCAATGACATATTTTTGATAACCGCCAGACTTGAGGCAGAAAAATGCTGGTGTATGGTATACTCTGCATGCAAATTAAAATACCATATGAAAACAAAATCGGGTCCCCTACCTTTAGGTTCCCGGCATGACAACCTACAATAACATGATCACCTTCCAAATCGGTGGCAAATACCGCATATGCGCATAGGATTCCCGCTAAAATAGGCTATGATCGAAGGTGAAACATTATTCGTGTTACGCCTCACGGGTACATGTCCAACCTTTCCATTATAACTTCAATTTTTCATAGAATAAATCAATCATGCTAGTATGTTTTTCTTACATATATGAATTGCTCTCTGCTTTTTTACGGGGTCAAAATGCCAAAGAGCCAGGACTAACCCAAAAATCCAACCTTACACCATTTCAAAACGAAATTAATTATATTCACCAAATATACGTTTGAGAGTTTTCCTATCTTCATATTTTGTGCTGTGGTGTGACATTTTATACATTCAATAACCCGAAAAGTATTGGATTTTGAAGGGAAAATGCCTGAAGTAATTAAATAAAGAAGGTTTGCTGACAATCATGCCTCTTCAGCTAGTATCCGGCTTAGTAATTCGACTTATACTTAGAAATTGATATCTAGTGCGTGTACTTTGTTCAACTTTGAGGCGTGTTGATTGAATTAATAAAGAAGTGCAAATTTGCACTATTTTCAGTTTGCCTGTTATGAGATAAAAATGTCCTTATGCTTTGCCTGGATGAATGGAATAGTCTAGTGCTTTTTAACCTGATAGAAGTAATTCTTTTTAAGAGATGAATGACTTCCGAAATTCTGGAAATTACATGCATACAAATCAAAATCTTCTTTGAATGTAATGAAAAAACAAAATGACATAATTTATCGGGGGTGTGTCCTCTGAACGACGCTCTTGTGCGCAGGCGCTAGCCTTTCAATATATATAAAACAATCAATCGATTGTTGGAGGATCAATAATGAGTACGTTTGTTGAATTATTAAACATCACATCTAGTACCCAATCGCTTTTTCTTAACACCACATTAACTAAAGTATAATTAACTGCCTTCTTCGTGACAACGTTAGGTTTTGAGAGAGTCCTAGTGAACATTTTGGCAAATGAACTTTTTTTTCAAATGTGGGCACCAACCTTACCAAGAAACCCGCACACACGGTAATATTGTGTACTATGATCCGAATCGAAAAAAATTTGAATTCTATTGTCCATTAACTTGTCCAACGAATATTGATTAAGGAACAGCTTTTTTATAAATAAAATTACAAACTCTAAAGAAAGGAAACAACAGTGAAATCAGGTAAGACGTAATGGCCATTTTAAACGCTACATATCGAATTTGTCTATTAAATTTAATTGAACGAATTAAAATTATTGAAATTAAGATGGCATAAGAAATTCAGGATTTCACAGACCTAACTCAATCGATAAGTGGCTTTCTCTCTGGTAACGAAATCCTTTAGTTTAATTTTCATTAACATTCTTCGCCATCCATATGGACCTAGATTCTTGTAATGCAATGCTCAGCAGTATTTAAAATCCATCATTCTCAGACCGTAAGTTTGCCGTCCATCGCCCAAATGAGACGGCTCTTCTTTACATTAATGTTTTAAATGTTAACCATCGTGGGATATAAATGAACTGCATTCAGAAATGTGTTTAAGGCTCTTTAGAGCGATTGACTCATCAAACCCCTGTTGCTTTAGATTTTGTTTTGATTAATCATCTTAGGAAAATAGTGTGGGAGGGTAATCACCCGTTTAATGAGGTCACGTACATGTGGACTTAAAGGGCATAAACACTCTAATTTTTATTTTAGTTGTGATAAATCATTTTGAAACGATTCTCACTTGATGATATTAACAATAATTAATTAGCTTAATTAGAAGACAAAAAAATGAAATCGGAACTGATGGGCGCATCCTGTTACCGATAATATCACGCCATAGTGACGTTCGGCCATCTCGTCCATTAATACGTCATGTCTATAGTTTGTGTCCCATTATGATTGTCAAACCAAGTATGTTACTTTGAGTATCTACATGTCTAGTAAGGTGTATATGCCTTTGAGTCGACGCACATCTGCAGTCATTATATTCCAATAAGAATTCTACATCACGTAAATACCGTCCTATACAAAGAACGAGTAGGCCTCCTTACACTTCCGAATGTAAAGATTTTTACCACAGTATTCCACTGAAGAGTCCGAGCCACTTGACGTCCACCGGTCCAAATCACCGTTCACTGGCCAGGTATTGCAAAATAGTTCATTACAAAGTACGCATTGAAAGGTCTCAATTGATTTTGGCGGGGAATTGCATCAAGTGATTGTATAGCATGCGACCATTGCGGGACTCTAATATGAATGGCTCTAGTCGAGCATTACATGCTGACTAGCGTTTGCGGGTTGACATTTAGTCCCGCTTTTTAAAAACCATAGAATAAGTGCAATTGACACTACGTTTCAGTTTGCTGTTATGAGATAAAATGTCCTTATGCTTGCCTGGATGAATGGAAATAGTCTAGTGCCTTTGAAACCCTGATAGAAAGTAAGTCTTTTTAAGAGATGACTGAATTCCGAAATTCTGGAAATTACATGCATACAAATCAAAATCTCTTTGAAGGTAATGAAAAAAAGCAAAATGACATGAATTTATTCGGGGGTGTCCTTGAAACGCTCTTGTGCGCAGGCGTAGCCGTTCAATAATATATAAAACAAAACATCAATCGATTAAGCTGTTGGCGACTCAATAAGAGTAAGTTGGTGAATTCATTTAAACATCAAATCTAGTTACAGCAATCGCGTTTTCTGAACATCCACAGTAACATAAAGTATAATTAACTGCCTTCTTCGTGACAACGTTAGGTTTTGAGAGAGTCATAGTGACATTTGGAAATGAACTTTTTTTTTTTAACTGGGGCACCAACCTTGACCAAGAAACCCGCACACACGGTATATTGTGTACTATGATCCGAATCGAAAAAAAAAATTGGATTCTATTGCTCATTAACTTGTCCAACGAATATTGATTAAGGAACAGCTATTTATAAATAAAATTACAAAACTCTAAAGAAGGAAACAACAGTGAAATCAGTAAGACGTAATGGCCATTTTTAAACGGCTACATATCGAATTGTCTATTAAATTTAAATTGAACGAATTAAGAATTATGAAAATTACCCCAGCTGGCATAAGAAATTCAGGATTGCACAGACCTACACTCAAGCGATAAGGGCGTTCCTGGTAAACGAAATTTTAGTTAATTTATTAAAACATTCGTCGAACAATACCTGTAATGGACCTAGATGCTTGGTAATTGCATGCTCAGCCAGATTTAATCCATCATTTCAGACGTAAAGTTTGCCGTCCCATCGCCCAAATGAGACGGCTCTTCTTTACATTAAGGTTGTAATGTTCCAGGTCGGGGAATATAAATGAACTGCAATTCAGAAATGTGTTTAAGGCTCTTTCAGAGCGATTGACTCATCAAAACCCTCGTTTGCTTTAGATTTGTTTTGATTAATCATCTTAGGAAAAATAGTGTGGGAGGGTATCACCCGTTTAATGAGGGTCACGTACATGTGGACTTAAAGGGACATAACACGCAAATTTAGTTTAAGTTGTGATAAATCATGTTGCAAACGATTCTAAACCTTGATGATATTACAATAAATTAATAGCTAATTAAGAAGACCAAAAATGAAAAATCGGGAACTGATGGGCGCATCCATGTTACCGATAGATTACCGGCCATTGTGACGTTTCGGCCATCTCGCGGCCAATGATACGTCAGTTCTCTAGTTTGTCCCATGATGATTGTCAAAACAAAGTTAATTTACTGTGGAGTATCTAACATGTCTAGTAGGTGTATATGCCTTTGAATCGACATACATCTGCAGCATTATATTCAATAAAGAAATAACTACATCACAGTACATACCTCGATACAAAGAACGAGGTAGGCCTCCTTACTTCGAATGTAAAGATTTACACCCAGGGTGGGTTAAATCCCAATGAAGAGTAGAGACATGAAGTCACACCTGTCCCAAATCACCCATCAGCTGGCCAGATTGCAAAAAAGTGATTACAAAGTTACGCATCAGGTCTCAATTGATTATGCGGGAATTTCCCCCCCCCCAGTGATTGTATAGCATGTAGCACTGAGGGACTCTAAAATGAATGGCTCTACTCGCACAACATGCTAATAGCGTTTCGGTTGACTTTTAGTCCCGCTTTTTAAAAACAGAAATACAGTGACATTTGTGAGACACTCCAGATAATCCCTAAACTTCTAACATTCCATCACACCCTGTCTTTATTTGTTGGCAACATGGCCGCTCCCTTCAACCCAGCGAGAACAAAAAGCAAAGCGTTAGCATGATGATCTCCTTTAAAGGAAAGTGTGTCCAACAATCTATTGCGTTTTGCTATAGGGGAGCAGATCTCGAGTCAAAACGCACTGAACCGGAAAGTTGCGTACATATAGGATTTTTGATAAAATGAAAGATAAATATTTGAAGTCCCCAAAAGTTTTTTACCGGTTTTACACTTACCATTTAACAACAATAGGATGATTAACATAAAATTGCATATATTTGTAAACACACTTCGTCTCTAAAAATCTGTTATAACTTAAAGACGGAAGTATCTGTCAACATGCAACTTGTTGAACTTTGTAGCCAATATTCACGAATTCAAAAGACCATCTTTTATTGCAAATCCATCGCTCGTAGTCGAATGCATAATTTATGCCTGAATTTATCGATTTTCTAGAAAATACCTCGCATTTTTCCATCATACAACCTAATTAAATGGTTATTGACTTGCAACCCTAATGTTCATAAACTATGACCCTAATGTCTTACAGTTCAAGTTTAACCTCACTGCGATCAATATGGTTCAAAATTACCAAATCAAAACGCGTCAAAATCACTGATTCAACGCGATGCATGGGATGCGACAATGGTAATTGAGGAAAAGTTAGGGGTTAAGCCCACCATTGGGATAATCAGCACTGGTCCCCGTCTCTTGTGAGTTCGTATGCAATGGCAGAACCCACACGTAATGCGGAATATCTGTGGTGACTTGTTATATGTTGAATGGAAATCATTGGTTTAGTTAGGCAATGTTCATATTCATCGAAATAAAGTATTAATCATCAAAATCCTTTCCTGCAAATTTAAAAAACCACTAAAAAATTAAAAAATTTTTAATTTTAACAGTTATTTTCAGACACATATCACGAATTCCTATATGCTAGTTTTCTATAGAGTGGTTTGTGGCAGTGCATTTGAAAAAAAAATAGCTTCTCAGTTTTTAGCTTCTCCGCAAGTTATGAGCTACTAACATTTTATATATTTCGCCTTAAAATTTTAGGAATTAATTTTTCCTAGTAAAAAGGCAGTTCTGAAAAGAGAACTTGGTAGACAATTTTCCACGTTGGTAGATATTGTTTTCCACACTTGATCAAAACGAAGTTCATGAAAATAATTTTATTTTAAAACAGCAAAAAATACACTGCAAAACTGAAGCCATAGTAAGAGGGGGAAATACTGTAAACAAATGACAACAATTACTTATTTGAAAAAAGGAAAATTTTTATTTGTAAATTTATGTCCAATTTCCAGAACCTGTTTTTATAAGTGGATCCGGATCTCTTCCAATTCAAGAAAAATACGAGTTTCAAGTCCAAATTTCCTATTTCTAACAGACACACGTATTTGATTAAAATATTTTACAACAAACCTGTATATACGCACACCGATAAAAAAAATGGTAACATTGTGAATAGCCTATTAAGTTTTCAAGTGTTAGTTAGTGCAAATGGTGTTGAATTCAGTGAACTGATTGGCTGACGTAATTTGAGAAGATGGTGGTCCCTCATATTAAACGGTGATTAGCTCCTGTTAAAAGTTGTGTTTTAGTCAGTAGATATTTTGCCTAAACATTCACACTCTCTGTAGGAAACTCGCCAAATATAACTATTTTAAGTATTTTGATTTAATTTTATTTTTGAGTATAATACTGTAATACCGTGTATTTGTTAATGAGCTTAACCTAATTAAAGTGGAACGTATTCGTTCTTGGTTGTTTTCCGTTGCTTTTCTTTCGTAAATATTCCTCTTTTTAATGTTTTCCTGTCATTCATTATATAAAATTAAAGGTTTTCGCAGTTAGTTGATCAAGCATTTTTCATTGTAGTTCTATCTCGTTAAGTGTTTTGCGTCCCAAGAAAACGGAAGCGTGCGTTTTAAAAACAATTTCGTCTTTGGTCTTATATTAAACGTTTAATCAATTAAAATTAACTATATTTTCACACATTGTCATCAAGATCAATTTCTTTCGTCGTGTCCATGGCCCATAGTATCGGAATGTACAAAGCAATTTCGTCTTTGGTCATAATTTCACTTTTAGTCAGTACATTTCGTCTCTGCGCTGTTACGTTAAGCATGACTAAAGCTCGTCTGTAACATCAGAAAAAAATTGATTTAACATTTTCTGTGTTTTCCTTTGTTTATTACCGAGCAAAAGAATTAAAGACAAAATTAAGAAATCAAAATAAATAAAGAAATATAAAAAAATGATATAAAAAGTAAAGAAGAAAAATGAGGTGATAAAAGAAAAACGAGGTGAAAGAAGCGAAGAAAAATGAGGAAAGAAAAGAAAAATGAGGTGGATAAAAGAGAAAGGAGGTGAAAGAAGAAGAACAAATGAGAAAAGAAAGAAGGATATATAGAGATTATATCAATTGTAATGATGTTAGAGGCCAACATCTTAGCCATGGCTATGCATACACCACACGAGACGAAATATACTGAGATGTAATGTGAAATTAAATGACCAAAGGCGAAATTAATGTGTACATTCAGATGATGGGACATGGAGACGACGAAATAAAATAAAAGTTGAATCTTGACGAAAATGTGTGAAAAAGTTAAACTCAAATTCTAGCTTAACCCTAACACTAAAAACAAAACAACACATTAAAAAAAAAAGTGTTTTAAACAAATGACCGTTTCCGTTTCCTTTGGAACGCAAAACAACTTACGAGATATTGAAATATAACGAAAAATGTTTTAAACTAACGGGAAAAACATAGACAATTGAAGCAAGATACTTAATGATGATGAGGTTAACGTATCATAGAGATGTGGTTTTCTTATTCAGACTTCGAAATACTTTTCTTCGTGCCGCCCGTGTAATTACCCCATTCTTCCCTTTCCGCTCTCCCCGACCTTCTTCCTCTCCTTTTTCCATCCAGTCCTCTTCCCCCACTCCTTCTTACGCCATTCCATCATTCTCCCCTCCCCGCTCCATAACCTTGTCCTCCGGCCTTTTCTCACCCCTTTATCCCCCCCTTTCTTTCCCCCCCCCAACTTGTCCATCGGCAAACGCTTCTATTTGGAGAAACCATTTAATAGGACGGGCTTTTCGGAAAGTTTGTGTGAATAATAAACAGTTACTCTATGATGTTGCTAACATTATTATATTATTTCATCGGAAATGCTAAATTATTTTCGTGTATCCTTTTTAAACACTAAAACACCTTGTCAACTATACACCGCCGAAAACTAAATGGGGTTACAAATATGACAAAATGGTCATTTACACTTTTTACCACAAAGTGGATAAATTTTTAACCGCCTTAAAATAACAAGTTCAAAGATGACCGCGGTTTTAAGTGTGAAAGAGAGGAAAAACAGTGATTTCTGATTTGCTTATATTTTCAAATATAAAACATAGGACTGAACTTCGTATTGGCTCCTTACGAATTAGGAATTTCAAAAATGTTTGTACCAAAGAAAACATTTTTCAGCTTAATCCTTTCAGATGGGGTTATTTTTTATGGAAACGTTTACATCAGGGCAAAAATCAGTCGATTTTTAGGACACCTGATATGTGAAATCTCTCATTGCACCTTTAAATAGAAAACCCATATACACTTAAAGCAAATAGTAGCCAGCGGGAGCTCACTCAATAATTTGTCCAACTTTTGGCACAATGAATCAAATTTATTAAAATTGATGCTTTTTGATACCAATATTAGTTTTAACAAATGACAACTATTAAATTAAATTGAGATTGTTCTCCATTTTAATTTCAAACATTCGAGAGCACATAGAGTACTACTTTTCCTAAAGGTGAACGAAAGAGTTCACTCTAAGGTGTAGTTAGAAATTAACGAAATTACTGATTTTAGTTTGTACAAATGTAAATAGTTAATATCCCAAATAATATCCCCATATGAAAGGATTCGCTTTATTTCTTAGTACAGACAGGATTATGAATTTGAATTTATTATTGGCGCAAATACGAAATTCGACTTATGAATCGTATAGTTATATTTTAAATATAAGCAAATCACATGTTGATGGCGGTCCTACATGGAGAACAGTCAAAAGTCATATAGTCCCATGCTAAACGTGGTTTTAGTATTAGTAGAGTTATAATATAATTAAACGTTCACTGAAAATAATACTGATATAAACTACAGGTGTGTAACGGGCTTTATCGTATCAGAAATCATCGCTGAGGAGATAAAGATCCCGAATTTTCCGATTGAAAATGAAAGAGTACTATAGTAGAGTCAACCCCATGTCATCCTCTAGTACCTTTTCAGAAGGTATGGGCATTGAATGAGGGGCATGGGCAGTGGGTACAAATAAAAATTCCATGCTAAATTTATTGAAACAGTTAGTCCGATAGCAGAGACAAATCAATTATGCTTAATGAAAGCATTCTAGTCAACGTAAGCGCATTTACAGGAAATTAACTCTAGTGCACGGGCGAGGTGAACCACGCTTACCCGGACTTTCGAGCACCCGATGTTTGGATAGAAAGAACAAAAAAGTCTGTGCCCCCTTTCTTTCTTTGTAAAAATATGCCAACATCAAAGCCAGAGTATATTAATTCGTGTATGAAACAGTGAATAGGGCCAAATATTTTCACTCTGAAAACATGTTTAGTAATTTGCACTTCATGGTTTCAGGTTCTATGTTCAAGGCTAAACAGGTAAAACATACATATCTACATCAAATACTGGTTTTTACTAAACGCTATCAATCAATGAGCTTTAGTTCTAAATAGGTGACGAAATTAGAGAAGAATTTGGAAAAGGTTTGTAAATTAGTGCTAAACATGATTTTGCGACATACGAATAAGGATTTATATATTTTCCTATACTGTAATGAAAACAAACTTATATTTTTCATATTAAGTATTTTTGTTACTAAATTTTGGCTAGAAATCACGCTAATACGGTATTTACAAAATCACATTATTAAGAAGGCAAAATTTAGTACATTATAAATGTAATAATCTGTGAAAAGAGAACCAAACCAGAACCCAAATGAAGTTTTCCTCCTCTCTGGCCCAATTAGAAAGGAAGCATAAATATGGAACATCTTGGCTCTCAATTGCCAGACCGATAAAGTTTTTTATATACAACAATCACCCTTTCTTGTCCACACCACCACGAATGGATTTTCGTTAAATGGAATTCGTTGATCTATTGTGAAGAACAACGTATAAAATCAAAACAATTGACCCAAACTTAGGGCATTCTATATAGGGCGCCAGAATTCCCTTCAAGGGCAATGAACAACAGGCGTCGTAGCGGTATTGTTAGTTCGTCTTATATTACCAGTAGTGTGATGGACCTAAACTTATTCGGTAACCTTATCAAATTAGAACCCGTACTTTCGACTCCCGAATGGATGCAAAAATAGTGCATTTTGAACATCATAATATTGGAAGCTGGGATTTTTTTATTGGTAATCATAAAAAAACACCTCAATCGAGCGATATCAATAGCACTCTTCAACAAGTCACTAACACCTCAGAACAGTATGAATCGCATTCATTCTTATTGAACGAAATACGTCTTCTTTAATTAATAAAAATTACAAAATACTGAAATAATGTTAACTTGTTTTATTCAAGCGGCACATTCAATTCATAGACGACAAAACGTGCATATATTATACACACCTGCGTTCAGTGCCAGGCTGTATGGACGGCTGCCCGCAGCTTGGTTTTCTACGTCACAATAGTCTTTTCTCTATTGGACACGTACCGCAGTATGTGAGAATGGATAAATGTTTGCGGCCCACACGTGGATATTGAAAGAACACAGGACTGGCATTGACGCATGGAGTATCTTGAAACGAATTTTCACCCAAACAACCTGTATATTTTTTAATGTAACTTCATTTGTTTTATTGAAGTCAAACTGTTACTGCTGTGGATGGTGTTACTTAGTTCATAGAATACAGGGCAGTCCAAATTTCCACTGATATGATTGGCCGATGAAATCATAAATCAAAAGTTGGTCATAGTTGTTTAAAAAATCAAATTTTATATTAATTTAATTTCGGTTATTTTTTTGTTTTAAAACGTTTAATCACAAACAAGTGTGTGTTTAATACATCAATCACTTGCGTTCAAAAAACAAAACAAAACTAACAACGATACAATTATTTATATTGTTGTACACCGGGAAAACGAAACTTATAGTGTGCAAACCAAAAATATGCAATTGTATGTTAATAGAGTCATAACTCCGAAACCATTGATGCAAATCCTTGTAAAAAACTTTGCCAGACATGCTTAGCTATTAACATCATTTAAGCCAGACAAAAATCCATGTACTCCCCAAAGCGGGTTTTGCGTACGGAGCGACTTCGGCTTTAGACTGCGCCCCTATAATGGAATACAACGAAAAACTTATTCCAGAAGAATGAGACCTAAGGCACAGAATTACCAGTCATGCAAAATCTTAAGGAAAAAGCCTGGCTAATCCCTTTAACTACATACAAACCAAAGTTGAGCACTTAACCCTAGTCTTATCAAAGCCTTTTTTTGCTACTTGTTGACCAAGGGGGTGGCTACCACCCCTCCGAGATCTTATAAAGCCCCCGGGTGGGGGGGGTGTGGGGTTACTCGACCCAAAATTGGGTACGGTGTGCGTCCATCGTGTAAAAAAAATCGACCCAGGTTTATAGTGACCAAATTATACAAAAAAATGACCCATTTATATAGTGGTTCCGAAATTTCGACCCTTTTATAGAGTTGGCTTTGAAATTTTCGCACCATTTTCAGTAGTTAATCTTAGCAATCGCCCACCCCCCCCCCCCCCCCCGCCCATTTTCATAGTAACTTTATAAACAGAAAATAACCATTTTCATTGTGATTTTAGCGCAAATCGGAAAAATCGACCCATTTTCATAGTAAAATGCTACAAAAATTGATAAAATTGACCATTTATATAGTAGCATGACCTCAAAAATGACCCATCGTTATAGTAACCTGGTGGAAAAAACGACCATTGTTATAGTAAGGCTTGAAAATGCGACCCATATCGGAGGCACATAGGTATCGACCTTTGCCAATGAGTACACCCCCCACCCACCCCGGATAAAGCTCCCGATGAGTTGATTTTGATACCAGTGAAGGCTATGTCCTGCTCTTCTATCGATACCAAATTTGTACCCAATATTATTAGTATGGCGTAACAATGATGTCTTACCGCGAGCGGTAAAATTGACCATTTTCCACAGGCGACTAGGTCAACAATTCCAATTTTTTCGCTAAAAAGGGTAGGAATATCGGATTTACATAAACAGAGTTTTAGAGCCATAAGGTAGAAAAAAATATAGCCTATTTTTTTTCTGGGTGGCAACCATCCCCTACCTTTGAGGCATATCCTTACTCAGGGGAGGGCTTTATCTTCATTTTTTCGCTTGCAATGAACAAAAAGGATGAGAAAATTATTAGCTTGAACCTTTTTACCGATTTAAAAAAAAATATCGCAACGGAGAAAAAAAATTCCCTATTGGGACGTAACCCCCCCCCCCACCCCACCCTTGGTAACACGAGGGTTGCTGACCTGTAACAACAAAAAAAATTAGACATTGTACTTGTAATATATACTAATTCCTACCAAGCTCGCCTTCCACTTTATATCATGCTAAATCGTAAGCCATTAAGGGGTGTTTCCACTTCTTTCGGACAAAGGTATGAATTCGGAAACCTTAACGGACTAAGCCACACGGTTAGAGTTGATTCCGGTATGGTTTCCCAATTCATGGTGTGAGTCAGAAAGAAGTGGGGGTCGCCCTACAGAAAAATTCCATATTTACAATATCGGATAATAACCAAGTTAACTGACACCGCGAATATCATGCTTGATGATTATGAACATACACCTGTCGACTGCACGTTGCTTTCTTAAAGGTGCATTTCGTGATTCGTGTTGATCATAACTACACTAGATATCCTTGAAAATTATTCTCTAAATTTGAGATGATCCAGATTCGCGGGTTTGGTGTTATGAACAATTGTCGTTTCCACGGGCCATAGGCCTACTTGTGCTGTATGTCGTCCGTTTACGGACAGAACATAATACAAAATTGCGAATTTCTCACAGATTGCGGCCGAATTTGAACAACATAAGATGGGAACACGTGGATAATAGTGCAACGGTTTAGATGCTATAAAAATCTCAAAATTTTTTAGGTAAGTGGGGGGACGCGGCGGGATCACCGAAATGCCCCTTTAGCATTTACAATTGATGATCCTGGAACATTCAGGGGAGTAGTTCTTCACTGAGGTATTTCAATGACCAACATGTGATAGCATGTTGTAATGGCAGTGGGTACCACGAAGCAGCAAAGGACAGACCGGAGATGAATGAAATGAAAATGCTGAGGTTCTCCGGGTGTGAGAAGAAAGGATAGACTCAGAAACGAATCTATAGAGACAAGCTAAAGTGGGAGCGATTTGGTAACTGAGGGATGGCTAGTTACGCTGGTGGGCCACCTCAGATGCAAGGGCGGCAGTCCTATGTTGGAAAAGGGACGATGGAAGTCAAGGTTGGAAAGCAGTTTGAGGAGGGGGGGGGAAGAGGACCAAAGTCGAAGATGGGACGGAGTGGTCAATGGAGGAAGGAAAAAAGGCTGGACTGTGTGTGGCATGGTGAAAGGCCCCTGAGTCTCGTAAACGTCAGAAAGAGATGGTGGTGTTGTCATTATTATGGCAAAGGCAATAATTTCAAATTTATTATGAATAGTTTGTCGTCTGCTTGACCCAACCTGACGTACACATGAACCACTATCAGCAATTCTACAATTCTGAACGACGTTTGACAGGGTATAAGCGAAATTTTAAGCAATGACTGAGACAAGGCCTTGCTCACTGATGATAGTTAGCTTTGTTTGGACTTCATGATCATGATTATGGACGGGTCATAGTCCTAGCTTCCTTCGGAGATGTTTCACCTTTACCTCTGCATAAAGAACATGACAGATATGGTTGCAGAGTCGGTAATGGTCTGGTTGGTAGTGTCTGCAGCATAATTGGAGAGGGGTACCGGGCCCGGAGAAATAACACATGTCATCATAGCCGGCGATAAAAAATATAAATGGTGGCAATTTGACACGACCCATCTTTATTTTTTATTTTACCAGATTTTTTTTTTATACTGTTTTTTGTTTTCTTTTTTTTTGTCCATTTGTTTGTACCTTTAATATTTTTGCGATTTATCTTTGTTTTTTTTCATAACTTATTTTATTAGATTTTTCTTTTGATATAGTTTTTCCAAATTATCAGAGAAAAACATAGGAAAGAATTGTTATTGAAATTTTACATCCACCTTTATCCAAAGTTATAGCGCACGGTATATCCCCAAACACACTCACAAAATAAGTATGAATCTGCCTTCATACCATACTCTAAGCACGAATCTCTTTTTTGCTAGAGATCTCACTCTTACTCATTCATGTTATCAGACTTGTCGTATAGGTACCATTCGGGAAAGGATTCATTAAAGAGGTACGGCGATTATTCTTCGTTGTTTTATGTTCCTGATGTTCCTGATCTGGCGACGGCTAACTAAAAATGGCGAAAAATCTTCTGGCGTAGTAAGACACTTGAGGCAGATTACTAGCTTCCTGATGCCTATGACATGTGGAAAGTGAGCATACATGTGTTATCCCCCGAGCAGAAATTAGTATTTTGGTGGGAATTTAGATCTTGCATATTCTGTCTACATTTTCGGATCGATATTGCATGAAAACCCATATCGGTGATATAGACAAACGGATGCAGTGATGATCCCCACGTAACATTATAATAACACCAAAGCACACATAAGGTCAAGTTTCCTAACTCTGATAAATGGAGTCCGTGCAGTTGCAAGCCATCCTATAACTAAAGTTCGGTTCTCGCTTTTCGCCTATTCCGGAGGGGTTTGGGGTTTGGTTTGGTTCCTTACGGAACCTTATTCGGGCATCTTTGGCGATGGCGGGTGGGGGGCTTTTGTGAATGACAGTTAAATTCAGATTCGATGCGTCGGTAGGAGTGGCTCACTATTTTTTTTTTCATGTAGGGATGTGCTGCCCGATTTCCGAACTTGGGTGCCTGGGACCTTAATTTTGTGGCCCAAAGGTAGGGTCTTAGGAACTGAAATTTTGTAGAAATTTGCCGGATTGGGAGCCGAAATTTGGCTAAAATTGAGCTTTTGAGGCAAAAGTTACCAAAAGGATACCTATTAACTAATTGGGGGGGTAGGCCTAAATTGTCGGGACACAGTAACTATTAAATATATTGTATTTTACAATATTATACGGACATTCTGCCAACAAATAGGGTACATATTTATAACAGTATACTCTAAAAGTAATTTAAATAAAAGTCGTGTAAATGTGTGTAGTCGGTGAGTTATTAAAGACCTTGGGAATATGTAGGTGATAAAGAAAGCACTGATGAACCACCAACAAGCAACCTTGGCCTACAAAACTGCTTATAATTTAGACCACTTTTAAATGGGCCTATACATTATAACGAATGGAGTATCTGCTTTATATAGATCCAAGCGACCGTGAACTTCCGAAACGTTTTTGGACGCAGTCCCACTGTTCGGGAGAGTAGGTTTTGGGATGGTCTTGGGTACAGACACGATTGAAAATTCCACATTTTGCTGTAATCTCAACTGATTGCCTCGAAATTTTTGTTCCTATGATATTGTTCTGTATTTGTGTAATTTGTATGGCAGGTGTTTTAGGCACTGTTTGGCGACGCGCACGAACCAATTTCATAACCGATTTTTTTTGTAAGCATGATTACTCTGGTAATAAGTTTCCTGATGACAGAACACTTCAAGAATGGATTATAGGGTTGATCAAAGCGCAATTGCCCATATGTCATGACAGTGCATTCGTTCAACTGGTAACTTTTCATATCGAATTTCTGTCAGTTGTAGTTCGTGACTGTGAGCTATGTCCAAAATAGTACTAATTTTCAGCGTGTTTAACGTCGTTTTTTCTTACCGGGTCAAAGTAATTATAGTCCGGCGTACTCACAGGCCGGCTACAACGGTTAGGAATAGGGCCCTCAATTCAGTTTCTTAACGCAACATAGTTTCACGCTTAGTCGGTTACCGTCTATAGAGCCCGGACTATGGTCCCGCCGGACTTCGTTGCTTTCACGCCGGGTTCGTAACTATGAGGGCTTTGTGGTTTTTTAAAAAAAACAATTAACAAAGTCAATCGAAAGCTTTAATTTCTAATTACACCATTATTTTTAAAATTTCTTTCAATTTTGTAGTTTTTCTTCTTAAGGAATTTGCACTCGTAAATCGAGCGCTTGGATTTGACATTTATTGACGTCATATCGGAGTTACATCTCGTAAAGCTATTCTAGCTAGCATTCCTCTCTTAATCCGCCAGTTTGGATCTGCTTCTTTTCTGATGTGTAGCAATTCTCTCACCTTCACATCCTCGCTGCAACAGGCTCCGATCGGGACCACAAACACGTTTTTTTGTCATTTGGTAGCAACTTTAACTCACCTAACATTCTCCGCTCTTTTCTCTCTTAATGTAATACATGCATTGGTTTGTCAGTGATCTAAATGGATAGCTATGCGCATTCACCTCACCATTTGCCACTCGCTCTTTTTCTCCACTGTTCTGTCTTCTTTCTAATTACTCTTAATGGTCGAGATCAATCTTTTTCGCATGTGTGATGTCAGAGGTATAACTATGTTTCAAAGTCACTTGACCGCATCATTAGAACATTGTTTGTGGCTGCCTATCATTATGTTAAAATTCAGATTTGCTCAGGTGACCAACTTTGCACTTTCATATATTTCCAATCAATTTAACTGCTGACTAGGCTTGCTTCCGTAGTCAATATACTTAATTTGTCATTAATGTGTTAAGCATTAACTTATTTAGATCCACAAGTGCACACCCACTTCGTCTTTCGACGGTGACTTTGTTACAATCATGTTCAAGTCTAACAACGTTTCACAAGGTATCTCAAATAAGTTCAAATAATCTCAAAAGTTGATTGGTGTCAAATCATGTAAGCGAGTAGCAGTGTTTATTCCATTCTTCTGCGAATCCTCAAGTTCTTGGCACTGCATGTTCAATCCAGGCCCGTACCGGGGGGTGGGGGGGGGTAAGATAAGTATGATAGAGAGAGAGCAGCGAGAAGCCGAACACTCAAACATGTTCATTGGATTTCTGTCCCAAGTACAGCCTTTTCAAAAAAAGTGGTACAATCAGGACAAAAATTGGTTAAATATGAAATTGTTGGTTTAAATTGAAATTTCAAAATAACTCTCCCTGCTTGGGCCTGATATTAAGAACAAACCCATACTTTTCCAAATGGTGTTTTGTTTCATCTTAATTTACTTTTGTCAATCCAGAGATATAATCATTTAGTGCGATATACGAAAATCGATTTGTGCCACTTTTTGCATGGGCATGATTTGTTTCGCCCAGTTATACCATGTTGTCTTGAAGCTAACAAAAGATGCAACTTGCAAAAAACAACAACATATTAAGTAAACAAAGAAATCTAGTTTTCAATATCAAACATAATCCGTTCCATGATAAATATATTCTGTTCATAAATAATAACAATACAAATATTTATTGCACGTCAATGAAATGGAGCTTTGAATGTATTACAAAATTGCATCTGTAAAAATCATGCCAGAAGGACTGTAATTGCAACCAAAATAAACCTTCCAATGCCAAAGAAAGGTTTAAAATTTGCACTATCTTTGTGCATTTACTAATTGTTGAGCAATAAAAATTTGAATTTGGAAGCAAAGCATTAATTTTTGGTGGAATTTGCGTTTCATGTACTTCAGACCATGAAACTCTCTCCTCAGCATTATCCAGATTGGGGCTTGTAAAAAACCCCCGCCTCCCCAACGGGGTTTTTGGTTTTTTTTTCTTCTTTTTTCTAACCACAACAGTATGTCGAATTCTATTCACTTTATCTTAAATCCAAATCTTACCGATAATAACACCACCATTACGTAACTGTTTCATATCTTTTACGAGTATTCTTGTGTATAAGTGAATCCCTTTTAAAGAGTTTCAAATCTGTTTCAAATGCGATAACTTATTTTAACTAATTCTTTCACCGTTCTCACTCAACCAGAAAGTGCACAAACTTGATTTGTGTTCCGCATAAACTGGAGTTATCTCTCGATTGAAACAAGCAAATGAGATGAAACAAAAAATACTGGAAAGCCCGGTCTTTTCCTCTTTAATATGATTACATGCGACTTACTTAATGTAGATATAATGTTGAACAAAAAATCGGTTTTTGATTGTACCATTTTTGTTGAGACGGCTGTACTTTGATAGTGAGCTATTCTTATGATCGACACAATTTTTACGCTGAGATTAAAGAGATCTCTCTAGAATGTCCACATTTTGGCCTAAAGCCTCACCGCCCACCATTCCGATTTGATTCTATAAAAAAAAATCTGGAGTAACAAAAAACAAGTCGCAAGAGTTCATCTTCGTAAGTTCATGTATGACTCAACAAAAGGTGTTAATTCGTAGGTTAAATCAATCAAAGTGAGTGTCTTCCAAGCACTTGCGTTGCTGATGAAGGTGAGACCTACATTTGGAGAATTATTTGGAGCATTCTACGCGCCTGTTGTTCTTCTGTTAACCATTATCTAAACAACGTACTAGTATTTTGTAACATGTCTAAGGGGGTGGTTTCACCTCATAATTCTGCAAAGAAACACCTTATGATGGGCTATGTGGTAACAATGTATAGCTGAGGGTCATTTTGTATTACTACCAAAATAATGATTATCAACATTCATTTTCTTACGTCACAATGATGTCACAAATCCAAAAACCCCCAATTTCACTGACACCCCCTAAATATAGCTCTTTTTGTACAAACACCTGATTATTGTCGGATTTGTTACTACGTATGAGAGTAAATAATTATTCTTATCTACATAGTAAGTATCATGATTATATCAACAAGATGTTTTTTTCATATGAAAAAAATTAAAATAATTGGGCCACCACCATTTCCTATCCCCGGAACTTTGATGATTACACGTGGAACGATCTCTCTAGAATTCCACATTTTGGCCTAAAGCCTCACGGCCCAACAATTCCGATTTGATTCTACAATTTCAAGTTGAGTAAAAACAAGTTCGCAAGAGTTCATCTTCGTAATTCATGTATGACTTCAACAAAAGGTGTTAATTCGAATGTTAAATCAATTAAAATGCGTGTCCTCCAAGCACTTGCGTTGCTGATG
The DNA here is from genome assembly GCA_023653785.1 of Ophioderma brevispina. Taxonomy (NCBI): domain Eukaryota; kingdom Metazoa; phylum Echinodermata; class Ophiuroidea; order Amphilepidida; family Ophiodermatidae; genus Ophioderma; species Ophioderma brevispina. The sequence goes on from JAMKCH010052284.1 coordinate 68,801, forward strand.
AAGGTGAGACCTACATTTGGAGAATTATTTGGAGCATTCTACGCGCCTGTTGTTCTTCTGTTAACCATTATCTAAACAACGTACTAGTATTTTGTAACATGTCCAAGGGTGTTTTCACCTCATAATTCTGCAAAGAAACACCTTATGATGGGCTATGTGATAACAATGTATAGCTGAGGGTCATTTTGTATTACTACCAAAATAATGATTATCAACATTAATTTTTTTACGTCACAATGATGTCACAAATCCAAAAACCCCCAATTTCACTGACACTCCCTAAATATAGCTCTTTTTGTACAAACACGGGATTATTGTCGGATTTGTTACTACGTATGAGAGTAAATAATTATTCTTATCTACATAGTAAGTATCATGATTATATCAACAAGATGTTTTTTCATATGAAAAAAATTAAAATAATTGGGCCACCACCATTTCCTATCCCCGGAACTTTGATGATTACACGTGGAACGATCTCTCTAGAATTCCACATTTTGGCCTAAAGCCTCACGGCCTAACAATTCCGATTTGATTCTACAATTTCAAGTTGAGTAAAAAAAAGTTCGCAAGAGTTCATCTTCGTAATTCATGTATGACTTCAACAAAAGGTGTTAATTCGTATGTTAAATCAATTAAAATGCGTGTCCTCCAAGCACTTGCGTTGCTGATGAAGGTGAGACCTACATTTGGAGAATTATTTGGAGCATTCTACGCGCCTGTTGTTCTTCTGTTAACCATTATCTAAACAACGTACTAGTATTTTTGTAACATGTCTAAGGGGGGTGGTTTCACCTCATAATTCTGCAAAGAAACACCTTATGATGGGCTATGTGGTAACAATGTATAGCTGAGGGTCATTTTCTATTACTACCAAAATAATGATTATCAACATTCATTCATTTACGTCACAATGATGTCACAAACCCAACAAACCCCCAATTTCACTTTTCTCTTTTTGTACAAACACGGGATTATTGTCGGATTTGTTATTACGTATGAGAGTCAATAATAATAGTAAGTATCATGACTATATCAACAAGATTTTTTGTTCATATGAATAAAATTAAAATAATTGGGCCACCACCACAACTTCCTATCCGGAACTTTGAGGATTACCCGTGAACTGAAAAGATGGTATGATCTAAAATGTTTTACTAAATGGATGCAAAGGATGGTTCTATAATATGTGGATCCTGGGTTTCCTACCGGAAATTATTTTTTATCGAAATTCCTATCCCCACAATGCACCGACGATGTACGAGTAGATAAAATAAATAGCGCATATATATTCTATGGTGTACGTTCATTTTCTGTCATAACTGTGCGAAAACCGTTTGCTGTACATAATGTTTACCAGTAACGAGTACTCTATGATTGTCTTGTAATTTTTGCGCCACAAAATGTGCGCGTAGTTTAAAGGAGGCGCACTAAACCACGAGCGTGCATGGAGTGATGCATATCTACTTGTACATCGTTGGTGCATTGTGGGATAGGAATTTCGGTAAAAAATGATTTCCAGTAGGAAACCCAAAATCCACGTATTGGATCAAGCCGTTTTGCAGTAATTGAATAATTTTTGACGAGGGGTAAAAAAAACCTTACTGGGGATCTGACCAACACCTGGTTAGACTGGGGTTAAAGTTCAGAGGTGGTAGGAACCTATGTCATTGCTTTATAGTCGTATGTAAATGAGAATCCTATTCTCGAAGTTTGGGGAAGAAGGTTTGAAGATGCTTTTCTAAAGTTTGAATGGTGCTGAATCAGAATTTGGGGGTTCAGCTTCTGGAAAATGTGGGGAAATAAGGGGGTAAAATTATTACAGGGGTAAATTTGAAATCAAGTCAAATTGTGTGTAAATTTATACCAGTGTATTTGACTCATAATAAGGATTCAAATAAGTATAGTTTGTCTAGGTTTTGCAAATTAGAAAAGCGAAAAATTCAAAAATCAGATTTTTGCATGTTTGTAACAATTATAGGCATCCTAAGGTACCCTACAAATTATAAGACCAAAGGCAGCCAAATAAGGACACAATCAGATTTTTTAGTCATAACTGTCCGTACGGATAATTATGTAGAACACGTAAATGAATGGAGATTCGTATCTTTGAAGACTGCCAATTATTCAGTTGGAAGAAATAACTCACTAGAATTCCACAGACTTATCCTTCATTTTTAAGCTACCCCTGCACATGTCAAATATGTTTACCTTTTCGGGTGATTTCATGCATCGAAATGTTCAATAGTACTGTTTAAATGTCAATCAGTCACCAATATCGAGTATGGCCACCCCTGGCATGAATCAGTGCGTCAAGATATCGCGGCATACTGTCTACAAAGCTGTTTGTGATTTCAATGGCAGAGCGTCCCACTCATCGGTCACAGCCTGAGATAACTACTGTAGAGTTTAAGGAAGCTTGTCCTTGTCATCGATGGCTGGGCCTAAGGCATCCCAGACATGCTCGATAGGGTTCAAATCAGGGAAGCAAGCATGGCCATGGTATTGCTCCACCCCCTTTTCCTCAAGAAATCATCTCACTACAGCGGCACTGTGCGGCGTGACGTTGTCGTCTTGTAGCCGAAACCCTTCTTGCATGTGGCAGACAGTGGTTTTCCAGAATGTCCAGATACACGACGGCGTTCATGTTTCCATCTGGCACCACCAGTGACGGTTTTCCTCCATAATGAATACCGCCCATACCATCACTGAGCCACCGCCAACTCGGAGGTTCTCACCACGTAATTGACGAACCCTTTGTCTTCCATCTTAATGGTCAAGGATGTAGCGGCCCTTGTCCATAAACACAGCATTTCGCCAGGGTCCGAGCTGTAATCTTCTATGCTCCCTAGCCCAGCGAAGTCGATCAACTCTGTGGTGAACGGTTGGGCGTGGACATTTGGTCATTCGTCTTGCTTGGTAACCATGTTGGAGCAATTTTCAGTTTGGCGGGAAACGTTGATTCCATAGTGTCTTCTCCACAAACGATGAAGACGGCTCGTTGGCATTTTCTGGGCTCTACGGCACAGAATAAGCAGTCGGTGATCATCTCGTCTTTTAGTCAATCGTGGTCGTCTTGAAGATTTTCGTGGCCTCAAAAGACCCACCTCTCGATGATGTCGCTGATGATATCCCGAGGAAATCAGCGACTTTGGCTTGTTTGTACCCTTCCCGTCGGAGTACTCTTCGGCGTATTGACAATGCCGATGGATGAGGCATAGCCTAGGAAACCTCTGTGCCAGTTTTTAATGTAAGGGTAACAACCAACTCTGAAAAAAATGGACTCCTTGCACACAGGCTTGGAGCAGAGAAAAGAAACAAACAACAGAAGTCTGGCATTTTATAGCTCCCAACAAATGGCATTATTACGTAATTCAAATTTATGACCGGTATGAAAGTAATCATAGTCCGGCAGGTATCATAGTCCGGGCAACAGAATAAGCGTGAAACTAATGTTGCGTGAAGAGTCAACTGAATCGATTGCCCTATTGTTCACCATTGTTCCCAGACTGTGAGCTCGGAGGACTATATCTCCTGCCACACCGGTATTTAAAATATTTTTTATTCGATGCGTATGTAGCTTATAATCTGCTTTATTCCAGGTATTATAATTATGGTTATATTTAATGCTCAAAGTAATATAATAATGAATGTTTCCAATATTTCTGGGATGCCGAGTGCTAAACAACCGTCTATGTCAATCAAAATCAAAACCTCCTTGCTGAAAGTGAATCTCGCTCATTAAACTACACATGTGCAACTTCCGAAACCATGTATATTTGAGGTCATATGCTATTCTTTGATATTTTAGCGCCTAAATAGCTACGGAAACTTGGAATTGAAGAAATCAAAACCGTTTTCATATACCGTGTGTCCCAAAAAACGCAACACTTGGTGCCAGGCGCCATAAGGTTTGAACAAAAGCACACAACTACTTCGTCGCCCGCATCACATACTGTCGTATTTCACATTTTTGAGGTTTTTCCGAAATTTCTCCTAATTACTTAGTTCATCGAGTTCTTGCCATCCACAAAGTTTCAAATGTGAGGATACCTAATTATTTTATAATTATATATTTTTGGTATTTTCCTCAAAATCATCATATCCGTATTTCACATACTGTCGTATTTTAAAATCGCCATTCATTTACACGTGTTTGATATAGCGTTGTATTTTGCCGATCCCAAAATAAACGATTTCACATACAGATCTATTTTGACGTATTTCCGTAGATCTTTCGTAAACAAGCTTTTCACATAGTGATCTATTTTACGTACATTGAAAAACAACGATGTAATATGCGTCGTAGTTTGCAATATACATTATTTGTGATTTCACATACAGACGTATAACTTTGTAGCCTAATTAAGATAATATAATTGTAGTTTTAAAGTAGATTTATGGTTTATATTGGACTTTAAAATGTTTTCTTCAAAACAGTAAAGTCTAGATGTTTCTTTAATGCTTCGTTTTACCATATAGACATGAAATGTCGCGGTAGATTTTAAACTGCGATTTTCTCGGAAAATGTGTTTTGTAAAATACGACAGTATGTGATGCGGGCGACGACTTGATCTTTGTTGTAAGGCAAGCTAGGACTGTCTGCTAATATCTCTGAAAAGATCATAAAGGTAGATTCAATATTTTCTAAGATATGACCCCACAAATCAAGTAACCTGCAGGACCCATTTTACCAAATTGCGGCACTGTACTTTTGGCGTGCAGCACTACCAATATGAATCTCTAAGTCCAACCACCCTTTTCCTTTTTAAATGACATGTGCTGCCACAAATAAATTCATATATTAATATTATTAACATATGAATGTTTTCATTGGTAGTAACAGCTAATACACATGCATTTTAACACACTTAAACGATGGAATTAGGCATGTGTGATCAACAGACACATATTGTCCAAATTAGAGCTAAACAATCATCATCGTTTGTGACAGCATACAAAGAGTTATTTTAACCCAAATTGAATGACCGGATCAATAAAGGCCTATTGATATTGTTAATATTGAGTTTTGTTTTTTAAAACATGTTTTCAGCAAGGAGGTTTTGATTTTGATTGACATAGAAGGTTGTTTAGCACTCGGCATCCGAGAAACATTGGAAACATTCATTATTATATTACTTTGAGCATTAAATATAACCATAAAGCAGATTATCAGCTACATACGCATCTGATACAAAAAATATTTTAAATACCGGTGTGGTAGGAGATATAGTCCTCCGAACTCACCATCCGTGACAATGGTGAACACAATAGGGCAATCGATTCCAGTTGACTCTTCGCGCAACATAGTTTCACGCTTTATTCTGTTGGCTCGGACTAGGATACCTGCCGGACTATGTTACTTTCACACCGGTCATAATTTTGAATTACGTAATAAGCCATTGTGGGGGGGACTATAAATGCAGACTTCTGTTGTTTTCTTTTCTCTGCCTCCCGCCTTTGGGGGGGGGGAGTAGGGGGGGGGCAAGAGTCCATTTTTCAGAGTTGGTTGTTACTTAGCATTAAAACTGGTACAGAGGTTTCCTAGGCTATGCCGCATCCAACGGCATTGTCAATACCCGAAGAGTACTCCGACGGGCAGGATCCAACAAGCCAAAGTCGCTGATTTCCTCGGAGATCATCACCCCCACCCCGACATCATCGAGAGGTGGGTCTTTGAGGCCACGAACATCTTCAGGACCACGATTGACTACAGACGAGATGAACACCGACTGCTTATTCTGTGCCTAGAGCCGGGAAATGGCCAACGAGCCGTCTCGTCTTTGTGTAGAAACACTATGGAATCAACGTTTTCCCGCCAAACTGAAAATGCTCCAACTGTTAACAAGCAAGACGAAGACCAAATGTCCACGCCCAACCTTTCACCACAGAGTTTGTCGACTTCGCTGGGCTAGGAGCACAGAAAGATTACAGCTCGGACCCTGGCGAAATATTTGTGTTTATGGAGAAGAGCCGCTACATCCTTGACATTAAGATGGAAGAGAAAGGGTTCGTCGAATACGTCTGAGAACCTCCGAGTTGGCGGTGGCTCAGATGATGGTAGTTAATCTTTGATCAACCCTTACGATATAAATTTAACAAAAAAAGATTTGAGTACTGTGGATAAACATTACATTTCAGGTCAATAGTAATATAGACAATTTAAAACATCAGGTTTAAAAGTAAAAAAGTGGAGACAATTATAAGACACGGCACACATCGATGAGGAGAGGAGCTTGCAACTTAAAGGGATAAGGATAGTCGATAGACTAATGGGGATCAATGAGGTGACGACCATACAAAGCTATACACGCAAGATCGAAGTAATGTCACATATGTGCACGTGATATAAACCTTATAATCACAAATCAGGTCCGTTTTATTTTAAATGAAGCAACTGGGTGCTTTATTCGATGTGAATGGCTTAAACACCTTAAAGATAGCATTCAGTAATTCCCGCCGTGCCACGCAGCATATTATCACATGAAAAAATTTTCGAAATAAAACATTAAAATCTGTAACATTTGAACCTTGCAATACGTCCCCACGTTTTGTTTTGTTTTTTTTTTCACTTTTTCTACTTTCATGAAAGCAACCTCATAGACTTTAAGATATTTGAAAATGTTTGGTTCTGTATAATTCCATGTGAAGTAGTGACAATAAAGAGCCTTTTTAAACGTAAAGACGTTTTTGTCGTTTTGCTATCATAGTTAAACAACCACAAGTCCATATTAGGTGTATATCATTTATACTTCCGAATGGTCCTTCGATCGTTTTAATTTGACAAGTGACATCTTGAAGTATCCAATACCAATGTGACACTTTATTAAAATTAAAATTCCTTGACAATACGGCTTACGAAGGGGGGGAATGATATGATGCGCGGTGATGAATTCATTTGTAACGGTCTGGTGCAAGGAGTCTAAGCATGTCAAGAAATGTCAGATGATCAAATTATTGTAGCTATATGAGAAAAGTGCAACGAACCTCAAATGAGGTTTGAATTTGATGTAAACTTCAGACACCAGAAGCAATATAGCCATTGGCCTTCCCATGTTACTGGAAGAAAAATTGTTACGCTTGTAGTAAACCAACGAAAACAACCACTGCATTAACGTCTGTACAATTATGGAAGGCCCAGGATATAAATTTTCACCTTATTCGAGATAAACAGCGTTATTTCCACGTTCAGTTAAACTGATTTGACTTCAGGATAACAAAAAACTGAAAAACCCAACATAAGGGTTCCTTATCTCGGGATAACAAAGATCATCTCGGGATAAGGCGTCTTATCAGCAGATGACAAAGCTGAAACCCAAAATAAGGGCTCTTATCAGGAGGTTTTAAAAGGTTATATCGAAAAAAACAGTCGCGTGTTGTCAGATAAGGAACGGCTTTTCTTGAGATAACAACCCGAACCTCAAATATCGCGCCGTATCTTGAGTTAGCACGCTTTATCTGGAATGAGTGCCCAATGGAATGATGCCGAAAGCTTCAACCCAAAATGAGGGCATCTACCTACAGATAACAAAGCCGAACCTCAAATAATTGCCCTTAACCCCAAATAAACGAGCTTATCTTGAATTAACTTGCCGTATCTGGATATTAGTAAAGCCGACGAATTAACCTCCACAAAAACCGAGCGTATTTGGAGATGATAACACAAGCTGAACCTCAATAACTGATCCGGTCTAGTGTGTTATCAGCGCTTATCTCTCATAAGGTCAAGACAAGAACCCTTATCTCGCGTTAGAAGCTGTATCAATGAAACTAAGGACGTATTTAGGGGGAAAGCTGTATTCTCTCAGTATTAACAGGGCTGTAAGTGAAAGCCCGGGATACACTTGTAACTTCATATCAAGGCCTCAAGTTATCATTTCGCCTTTATCTCGACATGAGGGACCGTATCTCCAAATAACGTTCCATTTTTTTTTAAAAAAACATTGTTCCATGGAGATCACTGTCCGTTAATTGGAGATAACCGAACTGAGCCCCAAACGAAGGTTCTTATCTTGCCCCTTATCTCCAGATAAAGAATCCCTCTCTCGCCTTTTTTTAGAAATTAGGTGAAATTAACACAGTTTTAACTTCCATATGACAGTATGATTTTGGCCTTTTCTCGAGATAAGGGAACAGTGTCTTCAAACAACGTTCAAGAGCTGAACCCAAATGACGGCCCTTATCTGGAGTTAACGAAACATATCTGGGGAAGGTTCCATATCTCAAGATAAAGAAGCCTTAATGAGACATTGGCACATTTGAAAAAGAATCCATTCTCAATATATTTTTTTTTTCAAATTTGATATCTTTGCATGGTTGTAAAGCTTTTATATACATTATCTCTCACCTGAAATAATTAAGCCCAAATGAGCTCCCTTACGGGTAAACAGAACGATTTTATAATAAAATGACTCCGAGGTGATTAAATCAGCAGACGACGGAAATGGCTTTTAAACAAAAGAAAGCACATACCGGAGTAGATTCCCACGGCATCTACCCTGTTTAACCGGTCTGTGGCTCTTGTGATTTTAATATCAACGAGTACGAGTCTATGATATTCATGTAATAGACACAAACTTAAAAGTTAGCTTACAAATTACCTGGGTGTGGCCTCTTATTAATGCCCTTTCTGTTTTTGGGTATGTTATTTTTATGCGTTAAATATATTCTTCCAATGACCAAGACGATCATTTGCGAGCAAATGGAAGAAATTTCATAATTTGCGAAAATGTGCCAGTGCCGCTATAACTTGAGATTAGAACTAGACTTAGGAGTTTTCATAATGAGAGTAAAGTTAGAAGCGTGAGTGTAGAAATTAACCCTCGTCTACCTGAGCCATTTTTTGTAACAAAACTCCCGAAGGGGGGTGGTTACCACCCCCCTGTGATTTTCGTTACTGAACACCCGATTCCTTTAAATTTGGTACTAAAGGATAGCTTAGAGTTTCTTCTTTCCATTGGTACCAAAATAAGTACTAACGTCCCCATTCCATTATGACGTCACCATAACGTCATATGTTGAGGAAAGTACGAAAATACTGAATATAGGGTGGAAAATTGACATTTCGCAATTTTAGCGACTCAAACACCCTATTATAGCTCTAAAATGATGTCATTATATAAAACTAGTCATTTCCCATCAAGTAGAGTCAAAAATCGCATGAAAATCTGATTTTCCTAACCTTTTTGGCGAAAAATTGAATTTTTCACTGTGTGTGTGTCTATGGAAATGGCACTTTTGCTGACATGCGAACTTTATGACGTCATTGTGACGTAATGCTAGGCATGTTGGTACTCATTTTGGTATCAATGGAAAGAGGAGGACCATAGCTATCTGTTGGTACCAAAATCAAGTGTCTGTGATGTTCCTGTGTTGTGTTAGGCATGTTGGTACTTCTCTTCCGGAGGGGAACCCCCCCTATCGATCACTTTGGGTGGGATCACCCTGTATCTTACCTATACCCCGGTGGATGTTTGTTTTTGGATTAAAAGGAGCGGAACATGTCAGTTGACAATTACATTAAATAATTTGGCACCAAAAAAGGTGGGTTTTAGCAAGCCGGGGAAAAAACCTGAAGGGGGGTGGTAACCACCCCCCCCCCTCTTCGGTAGACGAGGGTTAAGCGGATTATAGGGCACAAATTATGACTTGATTTCGGAATAACATAATTCGAGTCACTAACAGTAAAAATAAACGCGCAACAGCATCAGCATAGGCGTTAAATACAGCGAACAACAAGCCTGCTATACGGGTACATTTCCGTGAAAAGCTTGCTACAAACAGAATGAATGCGATTTATTATTGTAGAATATAATTTCCCTTTATCTTTTTTTCACTAATGAACAGCGAGACTCACCTTCTGGCTTGTGGTACCTTTTTGGCATTACTTCATAAGTATTCGGAAATCAATCAGCCTTAAATAAACAGTTTGTGTATGTAACTAAAAATAAACACTGTATTTTTAAAATCCATACTATCTGGACCAAATGTGATACTTTATGAAAAAACGATCGATTGTAATCGAGGGTTGGAAGTCCTTAATTTGATTTAACATGTGGCAAAATGAACACTCCAGAGGGGCTAGATTCAGCTTATTGTCTTTATCACTGGCATAACAAAAATGTTGCATTTTTGGGGGGGAGGGCTCGTTTTGGTGTCTGTTTGAACTATTGCATGATGTGGATGAATTTCTATAACAGTAGTCAGAGAATGAAAATGAACGAAAAGCTTACACCGTAAACAAGATTGTTAAAGTTACGAGGAACTCTTTCTTAATACAATAATAAATTGACATACATAAGTCTTTGAGGGGTTATATGTAAATAAGACTATAACGCAAGTCGTAACATTTTCTTGAAAGATACAGGTCGGTGATCCGATTGACAGCTTCGCCCCTTACTTCTCACCACACAAAAATTGAGACATTGGTATCAGAAGAAAGGACATAATTTTCTCATACCCAAAGTAACATTTCAAGCACAAGAAATATGTTCCCTTTAAATGGTATAAAAACGTCTCCAAATGAGGTTGACCACATATACTGTTCAACGGGTCATTGTGATACACAATGGGCCATTGTAATATAAGTTAAAACATTTGGGGTAATTTAGCTGAAAATTTGGAATCGGGTATTTTTGTTGATGCGCTTCCATGCTTCGTCGAAACATGATATGAAAATATCGAACAATCTATCTTTAATATGCTAACTCATTATTAACATGTTAAGATGACTAACATACTTTATCCAAAAATCATGTTCAACTATTAAAGATAATCTGCGTTTGACGTCTTAACTCTTAGCATGCGGATGTTGAGTGCACTCGTCACACGCATGAATTTCGGCCAATTTTTTTTAAATTTTTTTTTTTGTTAAAAACATTTTAAAATTATTTATTTCCATGGGCATATTCAAAATCAGCCTAAAAATGCATTGAAATCAGTCCAAACAAGCCCTAATCTTTGTTTTTTGTTTTGGTTTTAAGATGACCCTTTATATTGGCTAAAGTTTAAGTATAATTTTATATTGATGTAATTATAGAGCGAGTGATTTCTTCACTTTTTAACATATAAATGATTCTTGTGAAATAATATTACGTTGTTTTGGTTCTCACTTTGGTGGTAAACTTAAGTATTTTTAATCTTTGTACACAGTTCAATTAATGTTTATTTTGTAATTATTTGTTACTATATTTGTATGTATAATTTTTAAGATGTACCCTGGGCCTTATGGAAGAACAGAGGATATCTTGTATCATCCACTGAATAAGTAACCCAGTTTAAAGAAGAAATAAAACAAACAAACAAAACCTGCAAATATTTGGGAAACTTACATGTTATATAGTAGATTTCAAATTAAGTGAGACTCCATACATATTTCCATAGGGATGATGGTTCAATCCCCGGCCATGTGGAGACTAGGCCTTTGTTGCCATCACAAAACATATTGTGTCAATGGTACTGAGTTACTTCACAGAATCGGCTTACTGGAAACTGATGCATTCAGTTCTACAATGCTCTGTTAATGATAGAAGGACTTGTCAAATCCGCTTTGTGCTAATCTTTTATACAAGTTTGGCCCACTTTTGATGGCCAAAATAAAAACTTAGTTGTGTTAAGTGTGCATTGATATAAGAATGCATTATTTCTCCAGCACTGTGATAAAGAATGATATTTTGCAAAGTCAAAGGTAAGTTATGTTCAAATAACAACATTTAATGAAATATTTACTGGTGTTTTCATCCTGATACTTCAAATGAAACATCCAAGCTATCTTAGATGTGGAACAATGTATTTTATGTCAACATTTATTTACTAGCTATATTACTATACGTTGTATGAGTACCGTAAACTTTTCTACCTGTGGCCATTAAAATATTCCCTCTTACCTCTCACGGTGAATGGACAGAACTAAAACTTTTAATGAGGTCTCACTTATTTTGAAATCTACACACACTGGCCATAAGTATTGCAACATGCAGAAAAAGCAATTTATATTCACAAATTGATTTAAACTTGTATCAGTGGTCTTGACTACACATTACATAATTCTTGGGAAAATCGTGTGCTTTTCAAACAGATGACGTTTCCCAGAAACAAGTCGTGCGACAAACGTTTAATTTGATTTTCTTTATCCCTTAATATGGCGGGTTAAAGAAGCTGGCTAATGATAACTTGCCGATTGTACTCCAGAAGGAATACAGGCAGAGGAACGTCAAAATGGCTTCCGAATAGTCGCTAAATGAACTTTACGAGTTTGTCAGGGTCTACTCTAAATGTTTAGGACGAAAATTGGTGTGGTTGTATGGACCGGAAATGAGATAATGTCAATAAAAGATTGGAGCACGTTCACCACCGTTGGACTCGGGAAATTTAATGGCAAGAAAGAGGCCACGTGATACCCTGAAAATAACTTTTAAATGGCACCGTTGACATTGTGCTGTTTGTCATGTAATGTGAACGCGTAATTTACACATGATTTACGTAAACCACGTGAGTTATCATTAGAATTGCATTTCAGGTGTTTTTCTGAATGTTGCAATACTTTTGGCCAGTGTGTGTACTATATATTATACACAAATGGTCAGCACGGAGAGAGTTAATCATGTACCATTGCAGATAAGCCTCTCACAAATGTAAAATATGGGCGTTAGGGTGCGATAGATTGCAATTGATAGCAAACGGTTTAATGGTTATTATATCATCGTAATATTTACTGAGAGAACCTATAAGTAACTTATTAAAGGTGGTTGTTTCGATATTATGCGTATTTTGTTCTCTACTTGATATTAGAGCCTTGCACTTACACATACAACCCATCAACTGTACCTGTGGGAAACAAACTGCGGTTTTGAGGTAGACGCAATAATGCATGTTGCAAAGCCCTATTCAATACTGTGCTAATAAAGTGGTTAACCATAAACTGGCGTTTTTGTTTATATCTGGGAAATAGGATTCGAGGGCTCCAATTTCAGGACGACAATGAAGATAATACAGCCTTTCCTCTGATCTTAAAATCGATACTACTTCCGGTAAATCATGGGGGTCCCAAGCCCGATCGAACACGCACCTTTTAATAGGAAAGGATGCCATAAACTCATAACCATATCATAATTTTTGAAGAAAAAACTGCCCGATGATTCAACTTTTTTAACGTACCGGCTCCGCCACCTTGATTCCTCAGATAGAGATTTGATTTGATAACATCGTATTTCCTGAAAAAAAAATTCTGCGAATGAGATTCAGTTTCCTGATTTGAAATATGTTTCTTTTTTACAAATTAATAAAATCAGTGTCACAGGTAGAGATGAATATTTACGCGAGGAATGGGTAATTCACTTTCACCCCGTTCAATTTGTGGTTCTTTTTTAAGGAAATTGAAGAACACCAAAAACGGCGAAAAGGAAGAAGTAGAATAAGATTGCGGTACTAACTTACGCAGATAGTCAGTTTATTAAGGTGAATCTGATCGGCCTTTGTGCCAACTATGCAGTAAATTCCAGGGGTACAGTTTGTAGCGAATACGCAGCCATGTTGCTCAGCTTTCCTTTTAAAAGTAATAACCATAAAATCAAAAATGGGTCGAAAATGATTAAAGTGCTTCTTCTTTGGCTGTTATGTCTTTAATGGGGATTTAGCTGTTCTTTTCTTAATATTCATTGCGTGACTGGTACTTCGTACCTTAAATTGTAGTTTTTTTTCTATATAAAATTTCACCACGCTGTTGTCTCTTTTCTATTATGGGAAACTAATAGATTGACCGGTGCTCTTTCGATTAAATGGACTGAAAAGATTAGGAATCCGCTTGAATGGACCGTCCCTCGTTATGAAATATGACCCATTTTTTATGGTATCATTTTACAATTTGATTCATCATTTTCGTACCTCTCTTTTTTCTATTCTTTTTTTTTATCTCTTCGTCTTCTTTAACTTCATTTGGAACTTCAGATCTGCATCTCCTTTGTCAATTACCCCATTTGTTCTGATTTCATCTTCTTTTAACTATCGTACAACAGCTAATAGCAGATGACAAGAAAAATTGCCTCAATATACGTAACTTTTCTGAATTCAGGAGAAGACCCTTCACTATGTAATAATAGCCACTCTGTAAAAATATGTGAACCGATTCACAGAATAGTTCTGATAATATTTAGCAACCGTACTTTAATCCTAGAGTTTGGTACGATGCTAAATAGTTTCATTGGATTTGCTCTATTCCATATTCGCATTTTTTATGACGCATTGAAACGGATAATACCGCAATAGGTTATTTTCCTCTCCCCCCCCCCCCCCTCCATGAAAGAAGATTTTATATTTGGCCAAAAGTATGCAACGTATCCTTAATTGACAAACGGCTCCACAGCCGCAACATAGTGAACGCAAACTTTGGTTAATAGTACTTTTTTAATGTGTTTTTAAAGTCTAATAGAAGCCAATATGAGTAAGTTTGTTCACTTGTTCATTGATTAACTTTCCAACCCATTGACTTTCTCTCCATGAGCGAGAATCTCGACATTGATGACCATTTGGTTCGCCTCGGAGTTCGCCACCTTCATTTCTCAAAGTGATACTAGATTTGTATGTCCGCAGTATAAATCAATACCGTGTATAATTGATGTTGACACATTTGCATACTAGGGCGCATAGATTGATTGATCTAGGGAATACCCTATACCGTAATTTCATCGACAATGACAGAAAACAAACATCTTTTGAATGTGATATCATAAATTATCCCCAAAGGCTTTTTAGTCACACCTTACCCATGATAGTCCCCTTCACTTCACAAAATACCTACATCCAAAGTGCTTTGCATGACTATTTTTTGGCTAAATATTTATACCCTTTGCACCCGATGTATCATGATGTGCTTTATTTCGCTAACACGACAAAGCACATGATTATAGAGGTGCGAAGGGTGTAACGCAATTATGCCACTTTTGTTTATATTACAATGGTAACATGTTTCCGTCTATCAAATTGATTTGTTCCCTTTAAAATTACCATGTTAATTCATATTCCTAAGTTTATTTTGCTCTTCAAATATTTAGTTATATTTAATTGTTAGTTGGATCTGCACGAGCATCAAACTTACTATTTACTAAGTATTACTGAAGTATTGCAACATGCAGAAAAATATTTTAAAATCACCAATTAATTTAAAATTGTACCAGGAGTTTTTCACTGCAAATGACATAATGAATATTTTTTTAACATATGTTATTCCTCAAAATTGAAGATTTATTGGCGAGTTTGAAGCCAGTTCTGGCGTCCCAGTGTCTGTATACCTTCTGGAGTGCAATAGGCAAGTTATTGTTCACCAGCTCTTTAATCAATCATATTTAGGGAACACGATAATATAATCAAAGGTTTTCACAATCTTGGATTAAGTTAAATCCTCTGAACTATGTTGGGTTTATAAATAGAGGTATAGGTAGAGGATAAAAAGATCAACACTCAGTGGAAGGATCATAGTTTGGATCTGGTCGTTTTATGAAAACTTCATTCATATAGATCTTTGGGGAATTTAATTAGCTGTAATTTTATAGTCTGTTTGCTACCAATGACTGTCAATCGTTCAAGAGAGACAGCCGCTTTTGAAAAACGATGGAGTTGAAAAAGTTGCAAATTTAAAAGATGATTCGAGATTAATTGCTTAGCGTAATCAAACACACCTCGGTGGCACTGGCCATTTAATTCCAATAGGAAATGTGTCGATGAAAGGTATGAATAAACAAAAAATAAATAATAAATCAATAATCAATAAATCAAGATGTAATTAATTAAATTTCAAAGATCTATATAGATGACGTTATCATGATATCATCAGATTAAAGAATGTGTCTTCTCCAAAGAGAGGTGTGTATATGTGTTATCGGTTATGATAATGCAAATCTTTACTAACGGCAGTCCATAAGAAGGCCGTTTATAAAGATCTTTAAATCTTTACTAACGGCAGTCCATAAGAAGTCCGTTTGTAAAGATTTGTAAATCTTTACAAACGGCGTTCCAAGATTTGCATTATAATAATTTGTGTGTGTATGTTACATTTGTGCGCATAGTATTGCTTGTGCACACAAACATTATTTACGTTCTCCGTGTTGTTTGCCTCTTCAATGTGCAGGCAATTTCCAAAATCCTCCCCTAGGAAAACAGTGTAGGTATTTATTCTAGCTTGCGCTTCAAATACTAACGTTGTCATAAAATACCAACTATAGACACCAGTATTAAACAATAATTATATCTTTGTGTATCGAGAATGTAAATTCGCTAGATATAAATATTTGTGTTTCTCTATCTCTCAGAAATCAAAGTTTGATATTTTCTCTCATAAATCAAAGTTTGATATTTCTACATACATAAGCAATACCTGCTATTAATTATACAATGAGTACAATTTTACCAATGTATGAATCGATTGAATAATTAATGTTGAAAGTTTTCTGCCCCTATATGCATTATACCCACAACATGCAAAATAAATCAAGTAATTTTATTTCTTGGAATTAGTGCGTCATTACTTTCAATAATGCATATTTATTTTTCTATAATATTTTAAGCATACCGAGTATTTTGTCTTTACCGCCTGCAGAATTCTTAAAGTCATACATCCTCCTAAAAAGCACTATCAGGTTGAAGAGAAGTAGATGATTCTATTCATCCACGCAAACCTACGTGAATTTTACCCCATTAGCAGACAACCTGAAATAGTGGAGTTAGCGTTCATTTATTAATTCAATCAACCAACTCAAAGTGGAACAAAGTACACGCACTGGAGTATCAATTTCAAAGTATAAGTCGAATTACTAAGCCGGATACTAGCTGAAGAGCCATGATTGTCAGCAAACCTTCCGTATTTAATTACTTGGGGCATTTTTCCTTACAATTCCAATACTTTGCGGTTATAGAATGGATAAATATATCACACTACAATGTAAAATATGAAGAAAGGGGGAAATGAACCAAACAATCCCGTTGAAATCGTCTTTTATGTTCGCGAATGCAAAATATCCTTTTTTGAAACGAAGCAAGATTGGCGTTTTGGGGTTAGTTCCAGACCCTTAGCTTTTTGACCTATTAAAAGCAAGGAGCAATTCATATACGTAAAGACAGCATACAAGCGTGATTGATAGATTCTATGAAAAAATAGGGTTATAATGGAAAGGCTGGTCATGTACCTGAGAGGCGTAACACAAATGATGTTTTGCCGTGTCTTAACACTTTCGATCATAGCCATTCGGTATGACGATATTAAGGGGGATCCTGTGCGTGTCTATGGTATTGCCACAGATTTAAAAGTTTTTGATTTCAAGTTGTCATGTTATGATAACTTGTGTGGATAATCTAGACGAAAATTACTATGGTGAAGGGATATAAAAGGAGATATATATAGAAGGAGTTCTCTATGTCATCATTACCCTAGATTTCAATTGAGGTGTGATCAGAATGAGGGTATTTCCTTTTCCTGTTTATAAATATGTTCAAATGTTGTCTTGCAATTTATCAATACCACAGCTTTTTTACCACTTTTTGAAAGTGAAATATTCAACTAGCAATACATTTTTCCCGCTTGATTAAAAAAATACAATAAAATTTGAACCTTCTAGCCATCCGAAAATTTGTATAATTTGTCAATCCTCCCTCCTTTGCAAGAAATTTTGCGTGACAGTTGTGCGTATATTATAACATAGAAAGTATGTGTGTTTGAACATTTTCGCTCGTCAGTGCATGAATATGTATGAATAACTTCGGCTATGATGTTAAATATTTTTCTTGCATATATTTACACACGATGTACTTGCTATTATAGCGATTGTATATCATGCACCTTTGTGTGTGCGTATGCAGTCCCTATAATAAGATATTATTTAAACACTTAAACGGATGTTTATTCAATTCTACATATTGTGCAACAAACTTGACTCCAATTTGTTAATCACAATACTTAGAGAGTTCGATGAATTTTAGAAAGTTCAAATCAACAGGCTTCGATTAGCTTTGTAATGAATCCAGTTTGGACATGTAAGGTGGACGTCCCTTTGTTATTGTATTATTCTTTTAGTTCTTCTTGTTGTTTTGATACTGTTACTGTGTAATTACACCAACTCAAATGCGTAACTAGACACTTTATATTTACCAATAATAGTTATATCAGAATATTAGAGCTCAAACTTCCGCATATAATCAATGCGATTTAGGATAAGCTGTAACCTTTGAACATCAAAAGACACACCTACGTTGTCCTAGTTTCATCCTACTAACAGCTGGGTTATTTCTATCATAGGTAACCAACTAAAAGCTTTTCATCCAGCTACAAAGCAAAATCGTTAAATTATTTACAGAAGTATTGAGAAAAAAAACTCGTTCATTTAGCAATGACTCTGCTACGTGTTATATTTTCATGATATAACCCATATAACCAGAAATATCAGGGAATATAATTTGGGCATTGTTTCCCTTCAATATGTAACATCAAACACTGATGAGCGAGGGAGGGGGATGGGAAACTATAGTGGCTTGTGTAATTGTGGATCTCAGAAATAGGTTGGTTGTGTAATTTTGAAGAACAGGGGGTTAAGTAAAATTGTTAATTTCAATACTGATTGTATCGGCATATAAAAAAATGAATCTTTGGTTAATTTGTGAAATATCGGTATATAATAAAACTTCGTGCATAGAATACAAATAATTTCCTGACTTAAACTTTGGGCTAATACGTGTAGGTACAATTGTAACATACAATAAAGGCCGATAGTAGCTTTTGACTTATTTACTTTTGACATTTTCTTTTGCAGATAACCTTTTGGCCGATTCTTTTGGTACACCATTAATCCAATGTAATGGTTTGCACTTCTTCCATGCACACCAACTAATTGTAGTGGTGTTCTGGCTCTCGGTCGTAAGATTTAAGTGTGTGTGTGTGTTTAATTCTGTGCATTTGCGTTTGTTTGGGTAGTGCTTCCAGGGGAAAACTCGGGCTCGAAAAGGATATACGAAGTGGTGGGCCATTTCGTAATTCTCCAGTTTCTAAGTCGGTGTAGTTGATCAAAAGGAAAACCCGGGGTTCTGCATTTTATCACAACAACCAGCCTTTTGATAAAAGTAACTTTTATGTATATTTACATCGTAATTTTAATTTTACTGGGAATTGTGTAGTTGACTCAGGAAAACAAATACATTGAGCATTGATCCTCCTTTTTCCGGAATCTAGCCTGAATAACTTATCATTCCCGTTACTTTTTTTCAAAGAAGAAATTTCACCAAAGTGTGCTTGACATATTTACGTATTACCTAGATACGACCGATCAGTAGTAGAAGCGCCATTAAAAATGATTCATATGTATATATGAGTGTAAAGAATAAGTAGGAATGCAAGCATTTACGCGTTTGTGTGAATTATAGTTGTATGTGTACGTCAGAACATGTCTGACATCATTTCAGCTAAGAAATCAAAATCGGTTGGGTGTTCAGACGCGACCTGAGAAAACATCACTGGATGCCTCCGTCTACTCCATCTGAATTCCTACCAGTTGCTTTCAGGATTGCACCTGCAGTACCTTCGGGGAGAACACCACACGCATAACTAGTGAATAAGGCCGGCTGGACAACAAGAACCTGCTGCATAACACTGTCAATAAAATCACATCAACTCGGTAGACAGAGGATGCGCTCTCGTCGACCCTTCTGACGACGCGCTGCTAAACTCTCCAGTTCACCTTTCAACATCTTACAGAATTGCGATACTGCCTGGCGAGATACTTCAAGACCAGATCAATCCTCTATTACACCTAAGAAGAACTACCAACTGGCAGCAATCTCCCACGCAAGAATGGGTCACCTTAAACCGGATTCGCACAGGGTCGGTCGCTTCAATAGCAATATGCACCGATGGGACTGCGGCCATCGCCAGCAAGCTGCCAATGTGGTTCTCCATATTCCATCACAGACTGCGGAGCACATTCTCAATGAGTGCCCTACCTTTCGTCCACGGTGGGACACAGATTTCGCAACACCCCAACCAATCAACAGTGAGTGGTCTCAACGCTTAAAACATGTTTAGCTGCTGTCTCATATACGCAAGAAGAAGATTTTCGAGAAGAGCCAAAATAAGATCATCCTTTTTTCGCGTGGTTTTTTGGAAAAAAAGTTGTTGGGCGTAGGGTTGAATGTGATAAAGGTTTAGTGTATTTTCATCAATTGAACCTTTTGCAATAACGAGAACAGCCAAATTCAAAGTTTCAACAATTGAACACAAGTGAAAGTTTGTGAGCGAGAGTCACATTCTATAAAGGCGGTTAGATAACACTATGTGTCCCAAAAATGGAGACAAAAATACGAGAGCCAGAACGTTCCTGAAAACAAAATGTTCTTCTTAATTTTTGTTTTAGTTAGAAAGTGTATTTAGTTGACCTTATTTGTGACAATTTTCAAATGAATCTATGATTAAGTTTTGAGATAAAAAGTTAAGTGAGGTATATCAGAAAGGTTTTTGACCGATTTGTGGGATTAATTGTCCAAATGACATATTAATATACTTGCAATTTCTGAGGTCCATTCACACAGAGTTCGTTATGACTTGTGTTTAGTCCAAAAACACAAACCGTTTACATTTATTAACACTTAGTGACCAAGGGGGGGTTCCATAGTACCAAACTTTGATTTTTTTGCGATTTCTCGTTTACGCAATCAGATTTTCAAGAGTTTTTTGCTAATTGTATGATTTATGAAATACGCTTCTCCTGATAACTAAAAAAAATTTCAATCCGCCCCACGGCCTTCATAGATATAATTAGGTTGGGTCCCTAGGAACCCCCCCTTGGGCACTAACGGAAGTGAAAAAAATCAAGATATTTACAAGTATAATTAAAAAAATTAAAGTAATTAAATCTGGGATTTATTGCTTAGATATATACCTTAGGAGGCAATAATTCATAATTAATAGACTTAAATCAAAATAAAACCCTTTATATTGCTGATAGCATCATTTTAATTTTGTCATGACATGCTCTTAACTGTGTAAGTCTATGGGAAAATAAGTGATTTGAAGTTCTGAGAAAAAATACAAGATGGTATAAATTGCTTATATTTTGCAATGATTATTTTAATTGGTTTTTTTTTTTTTTTTAAAAGTTCCGTTTTGGTTCAAAACCTTATTATTGGAGTTGCTGAGGATGAACATGTTCGAACCACTCCTTTTCGGAGAGTGACAATTTCAATTTGGCCATAGGGCA
Organism: Ophioderma brevispina; assembly: GCA_023653785.1. Classification (NCBI taxonomy): domain Eukaryota; kingdom Metazoa; phylum Echinodermata; class Ophiuroidea; order Amphilepidida; family Ophiodermatidae; genus Ophioderma; species Ophioderma brevispina. Next base: position 90,028 of record JAMKCH010052284.1, read on the forward strand.
TAGGTCAAAATTCGGATTCACTTTTTATTGGGTATGTTCTCTACATGTGACCCCCAGTACTTGTGTTAGTGTCATGATCAAACTCCCTGGGGAAAGTGGTTATCTTGGGTTGGTTCCCTCGGACCCCCCCCCCCCCGGGCACTAACGGAAGTTTTTAGCTTGCGGCACTTAAGTGTATATGTATGTATGTATGTTGAAATTTCCACGTCTTCCCTGCATACTCAATTGTGTGCATTTCCAATTGTCTCAATTTTTACATTTGCAACTCTATTTAAATTGAGTTGATGCTATTCAGAAGGCATATACATTGGTTATTTCTCATTAGTTCTAATCAAAGTGAAACAAGTGTGATCCGTTCAAATGTTGGTTTTCCATTTTTTGTCTTGCCTAAATGTTGCAAATTGTTATTATTTTGTTTTTGTATTGATCTCTGCATGATATGCTCAATTGTTTATTTCCAGTGTTATGTATTTAATTTTTACTACTGTTAAGGTATCGTTCTCTGCAGGGTCTCTGCTCTCTGATAATTACCTTTGGTGACATGCATGGCGTTAGCCTATTAAAAAAGTAGTGCAGTGATCGAAAAAATCACCTTGCTTATTTACATTCTGTGTGTAATTTTCTATCGTATTGATCTCTGCACGGGTATTTGCTTCTTTGCTCTCCTGTTTTGATCTCTCTGTTTTTTGATATTTAGGTTGTATTATGTTTCCTTCAAAAATTGTGACGTGATCGATAAACACCTTTATTGAGTTACAGTCCCTGGGCTTAATTCATCTAGGTTTTTTTTTAGAGTCTTTGTGTAGTAAGTTTATAAATATCAATTTCTGTCATATTTTTCTTTATTGTCTTGATGTACTTTATGTAGCTCAATTTCATGTTATATTGTTGTAAACAACTCAGAGGCAAAAACAATCATTTCTTGCGCTATCAGCTACCAGTTCGCACACAACGTTGCGCTTTGAAGTCATTCTGATGATGCCAATCATTCCATCACTGAATCTTGGTATTGCAAATGTTGTAATGGGTCACTCCTGCCATTTAATCGTATAATTGACGATGAAGAATTTAAACATGAATTAAGTCAATTTTACAATAATCACAAAATTTCTTTTGAAGATTTACTTAAACTAACAATTAATCCATTTAACTTAAACGATACTGACAATAAAACCTCTAATCTAAACGAGCACCATGATTTAAATAATAACAACGATAACTGTAATTACTATTGTAGCGATACTTTCAATGACCTAACTAAACACTTAACTAATTCTAACCTTAGCCTAATTCATTTTAATTCCCGCAGTCTAAATAAAAATATTGTTAGCATAACAGACTTCTTAAAGACACTAAATCATAAATTCCCCTTATTAGCTTTTATGAAACTTGTTTTTGAATGATAACAACTCCCTACCTATCAAATAACATTGATGGGTTATACCATTGCCCATTGCCATAGACGTTTCAAAAGAGGGGGTGGGGTGGTTGCGTTATACATCCAATGATCTTAATTTCCAAAATCCCCGCCAGTTATGGAACCTAATTAATAGTGATGACTATGAATCGATATTTGGTTGAAGAGAAAGCCAACCTAAAAATATCATTATCGGCGTTCATCTAAAGCCACCTGATCAAATGCCCGCTCACCACTTAACCACCAACCTATCCACCACAATTAACTTGATTGATCCGTAACCTACCTCGCTTTATCGTGGGCGCTTTCAACTTAATCGTTGAACACCTCAACTCACTCTGATTCAATATGAAGTTCTTAATCCCATGTGACTCAGCTCTTTTTATCCACTTATCGTAACCCACTCTCGTTACACTCGACCATCATTCTCATTGACAATATATTCCTCACGAAAGAGCCGAAAGCAAAACAAACCCGTATTCTATACCACGAAGAACTGACCCCGTTCCCGTAGGTTCACGTTATAAATAATGACGTAAATAATAAAAACAAAACAACATATTCTAAAAATATATATTATACTAAAAGAAAATAAACAACACTACGATCACTTCATTCAAAACAGAATTAATCCATACTAAATGGGATGATTTATTAGATACCCCTTCTGCTGATACATCATACGACATATTCATAAATAAATTCACTGTCCTTTACAACAAGCATTTTCCTAAAATTAAAAAGAAAATAAACAAACGTAAGGAAAGTATACCTTGGATTACTGCGGGAATAATTAAATCAATCAAAACTAGAAACAAACTGTACATAAAATTCATAAAACATCCTAATGATATAAACAAAAATAATTATGTTAAATATAGAAATAAATTAACTAGCTTAATTAAAACATCTCGTAAAAATATTACTTCAACAAATTTAACATTTACAAATATAACATAAAAAACACATGGCAAACAATTAACAATGTCATCGGCAAAAACTCCAGACCAAAGGCTCCTTCCTATTTTGTGGATGGTCCTACCAAGATCTCCGACCCATGACTCATCTCTAACAAGTTCAACTCTTTCTTCGCCATTATTGGTCCTGAACTTGCCTCTAAATCCATCTCTCTGTCGTCATTTTCTGACTTTCCGAGATCCTCAGGCCAGCTCTATCTTTTCATCCCATTGATGAAAAGGAGATTCTTGACAATCGTCAAGAAATTCAAAAATGGCAAACAAGCGCAGCTCAGACGATGTGAGCCCCTCGACGTAAACGTGTTATTCCCCTTATCTCCAAACCCCTTACGTACATCTTCATCTTTCTCGGTCAACTGGTGCCTTCCCCTCGGCTCTCAGGTTGCGAAATCATTCCTGGCTTCAAAGGATATGCCACAGGTCTTCCTCCAACTACCCCCTAATATCTCTTCTTCCATGTTTTTCCTAAAATCCTTAACGCCTTATCTATAACAGGCTTGATAATTTCCTCACCCTTGACTACTTCTCCACGATAACACTATGGCTTTCGCCAACAACAACTCTACGGACTTGCTCTTCTGATTCTGTATAAATTTCTTTTTCTCCTTCTCTTAACTATCATACCAAGGTATCATTCCTCGAAGTATCCAAGCCTTTCGACAACATCACCCACGATATACTTCTGCCAAAAAAAATCAACTCCTATGGATTCTGGCGTTTCCTTTGGATCGTCTCTCCAGTTATCTATCAAACAGACCCAATTTTACTTCGTTTGGTTCACACTCTTCTAATCTCCCCTGTTTTCCTGCGGTGTCCCTCAAGTGTCTATATTGGACCCCCTGCTTCTTCTCCTCTATGGCAATGATCTTCCTCCCTCTTTCCGAACATTTCTCCTTTGTATTATTTTTGCCGATGACACCAACAATTTCTCTCACTCAAAAACCTCAACATCCACAATATATTTACAAAGAGTTAATTAATGTATCCAACTGTTTACAGCAACAAACTTTCGCTTAATGTATCAAAAACTAACTATAATTTCACTTCATAAGAAAGACCGGCAACTTACCACCAACAAAAATCATAATTGACCAACACACCCATTCACCCTGGTGGGCCATACAAATTTTCTAGGTGTAACAATTGGGATCAAATCTTCCTGGAAATTATCACTCTCAAAAACTACAATCAAAGTTCTAAAAAAACTCGGGATTCTTAAAACTCCGCTACAACCCTTCAAAACCATTTTATTCTCACTATACAACACTCTAGCTACTATCGTAGCATAGCTTATAGTAATTATCTTGGGCAAATACAGACTTAACACTTGATACCAATCACTGTCCATGGACTTCTCCAAATTCGAATAAATTGGACATTATATTCAAACTCCAAAAGCGAGCCATACGCATCATCAATAACACCGAATACACATCTCACACTAAATCTATGTTCCACAATCTTAAAACAGCGATTTTCATGTTTCGTTACAACTCAAACACCCTCCCAAACTCATTTTCAAATTATTTCTCCAAACATAGTGATATACACAGATACAATACTAGAAATGCGAACAAATACATCACAACAAAACCCTCACTGAACCTAATTGAATATTCCGTAAAATATTCTGGTCCCAAAATTTGGAATGCATTAAGTAATAGCATCATCAACTCTAAAACCATTAATGCCTTTAAACTAAACCTAAAAAAGAGCTAATTAATAAATATTCAAATTAGATCTATATTTAGTAATGGTTTTGATCTATCAATCTGTCATAAAATTAATGTTTTTATTCCTTTAACTGCAATACCCTCTTCCTTTTCATCTCATTCATCAATTCAGGTTTGGCTCTCAACGGATATCATGCTCCCTTGCCTCTGATCCTGTTAAAACAATTTGACAATGTTCTCGTCTTGTCTTTCCCTATCTGTTTGTTTTGTCCTGTCCTGTCCCGTCCCGGCCTGTCCCGTCCTATCCAATAATTAAATTTTAAATATCATTAAATATATGGCGGGGTCATTCTCAAAGTCCCCCGGACTTATTATGGCCTCTCCTGCATTTGAGTTCATGCCATTACAATACTCTGTACATCTTATTTATTAAAGATGTAATTATTTATTTCTTAAATATCTTTAAATATATAATATATATCAATTATGTAATGTGCTGACTGAATGAAAATGCTAATAAAACTTATCTGAATCTGAATCTGAGTACAATAAAACAAACTAACGGTTTGGATTAGTTATTTTTTAATATTCGAATTCTGTTGATTGGGATCTTCAACAAAATTCTTGTTTCAAATTTTTAAGTGTCTTCAAGTCTTAATGGAGGGGGAGGGGCCTTGGGTTCTTTACTCAGATGTGTTTCGTTATGTAATGAATGCAATGATGACGATGCCTGAGAAATTATTTGGTTTAGCACGAAAGTAATTCAAATCAAAATTCCTTTGTTAAAGCCACAATCGGTCATTTTTTAACGAATTCAAAATGCCCATTTTTTTTCTAAATTGCTAGTGTTAGGTCATATCAACACCTTACATTACTTTACATAACATTAAGTTATTTTCACGGGATGGATAACTGCAGTTCTTGAAAAAATAAATCTTGGAACACTTAGTGAAAAACCGGTGTGAAAGTAATCATTGTCCGGCAGGTATCATAGTCCGGGCTCCATAGACGACAACGGAATAAATTAAACTAATGTTGCGTGAAGAGTCAACTGAATCGATTGCCCTATTGTTCACCATTGTTCCCGGACTGTGAGCCCGGAGGACTATATCTCCTGCCACATCGGCCGTAATGTTGATAGGATCAATGTAACAAAATTGTATGGTGGAAGTAAGGGGACTCAGGAGGTAAAGTTAAAGGATAATCGTAGTGTTCCAAGTGTTTTGGGTTTCCATCCAAATCGGTATAATGGTTCACAACATGCTTACACATTATCGCATATCACAAAAGGTTAACCTCTGTTTGGTCTCATTTTTCTACCAAATAAGACCAAACAATTAACCTTTGAAATACTTGAATATCAATGAAAAATGTCAATATTATGTCTCTTCCGTTTTTGTCTCCATTTTCTGGGACACACGGTACTTGAAACATGGGTGAAATTCCTGTTAATATTACTTCGGGTCTTATTCCTTCAAAATCTAACATTTATGTTTATCACATACATGTAGATTTAAAAATTACTCAAATATACATGAAACACCAAATAAGAAATCATCATGTCAATCCTGTCGTGGTGGATGTCATTTTTGAAATGTTGTAAGGTTGGCATGGCTAGGTTAATCCCAGACGCTTGGCCTTTTAACCCAGTTAAAGTTATAAGAGCTATTGAAATGCCCCAGATCAACATCCAGACGTGATTAGGTTTTTCTTCAATCGGGTAAGAGTCTCTGAGTTCCAAATACGATATCAATGATGCATAAGTGATATTTTCCTTCAAAAAGGTAAACTCTAAAATCAAATTAACCAGAAATTGTACATACAAAGAGAAACGAGTATGACCCACAAACGAAGGGTGCTCCGGCTAGTAATTAGATTTTGTAAAAAAATAATGAGCAGTATATAAGAATAATACAAACATCCGCTTGGTGTAGCAAATGGGTTACAATGCATGTTCTGTAAATTACGTCACCAGCCTTCTTACGACAACTGAACTCTTTTTAAAGTTTGAGAAACAAGACCAACATTCAGTTATGTAACAAAGCCTCCCCCCGAGTTGAGGAGTATAACATTTAACACAGATTACCACAATTCCTCGAATGCACGTATTCACTATTTGCAACTGAATGGGTTTTGCAGACAATTATTCGAAGAAACACAAAGAAGTTGCGAAATCGTTTGAGCTTTTTTTGAGGAATCTGTGTCAAACTATAACGCTAGATGGCCCTCGTCAATGCTAACTATTACAAACATACACGGTTCCCAAAAATAAGTTCCCCATAAAAATTAGGACATTTTATTGCATAAATGTTGTTTAGGGAACTGGAGATTGGAAAATTTTAAAAGTTTTGAGAGGGGAGGAAACATTCGCTCTGCCACAAAAGTCGTTGCTCCTCAAAAAACACCTTGGCACACACTCCCTTTTCCAAAAATAATGCTGTCAGAAAAGGTGGCACTTTAACGTATATCAAAGGTCTAAAATATACAAATTAACAATTTACAACAACGATTTCAATTCCAATTCATGCGATTGTAAGTAAATAAGATTAAGGGACATTGACGCATGGGCACAAATAAAACAAACAATGCGATTGATTGGTAAGTTTAACATTCATCAGTATCAAATAGTTCATTTTTCTTGCATATTGCTTCTTTATGAAAGAGGGTTAATGTTTGAAATCCCGTTTCAAAACAAAATGACCTGGAGTGTTTGTTTTCAGGGTTGAGACTCATAGTCAAGGTTTTCTCCATCTCTTCGCTGATGACAGCATTGTAGTGTTTACGCATGCTGTTACAATTTGCTGAGTGATTCTTCTGATTGAATTTGGTTCCATGCCGCTGGATAATCACACCACTCGAGCCAGTGTAGCATTCTTTTATGTGTCATTGCTTCACATTTTCGATGGTGTTGTGTTGTTTACACAAATCTCATTCATGTTTTGTTTGTCTGAATGTTGTCTTGTTTGTCATCGGTTGCATATGCGTTAATGTTTTAAGCTTATTTACTTAAGACAGACACTGAATATAAAGAAAGGACATGAAATCGTTGTTGTAAATGATCATTTCTTGAATACGGTAAGTGCCACTTTTTTCTGACAAATCATTTTGGAAAAAGGGAGTGTGTCTTGTTGATGCCCGAGTGTTTTTGAAAAGCAACGAACTTTTGTGGCAGAGGCCAATGTTTCCTCTTTTCAATTAATTTTTTTGAAATTTTATAAACATTCCAGTTCTATCTTCTTTTGTACAATATTTCTAAGTGAAGTTATACAACGATAATGTCCTTAATGTGTGGGGAATTATTTTGGAACCCCTTAGGGTAATGCCAAGAGCCGATCTAGAAATGCAAACATTAATTGCAAGACCGAAGTCACACCAAAGTCCAAAGGGGCCGGACAAATAATAAATAACAAAAAAAACAACCCCAAAAAAAAACAGCCCCAACAAAAAAAAAAAAAAAGACAATAAAAACACAAAAAAAAAAAAAACCAAAAAAAAGGGAAAAAAGGAAAAAAATAAAAAAAAAAATAAACCCCCCCGAAAAGAAAAAACAAAAAGAAAAAAAAACAAACCCCAAAAAACAAAAAAACAACACACAACCTCCAAAACCCCCCCCACGGGCCAAAAATATGCAGTGTGATCACTTTTCACTTGAGGTCTCAGGATTTAGTCTTCTTCAAGTGTCTGGTAGTTGTCGGCTAGTTGCCTCTACCATTTACTAAGTTACCTGGTCGCCAGATGAGGGGAAAAATAGGTCGCGTATTATCAAAAAGACACACCTTTATATAATTATTGTATTAAGCTGCACAAAAAAGCCAAACAAAAACCAAAAATAAAAAACAAAACCAAAATACATACCAGGTGAATGAAACTGTTCCTAAGTAATATAGGTAAAGTCAAAAATGCATCATATGGAAGCTGAAAAATATACTTATGGAAACTGTTTTTAATCGCTCTAAATAAAATACATGAAAAGGGCACCCCTTGTTACCAGCGAATAATATGAAAATTTTAAATGGAAAGAGGATAACTGGTTGGGTTTTGTTTTTTTTTTTTTGTTGAACTCCACAAGGAAGCAACATTGTCGACTTTCATAGATAAAAGCGTAAGAATAGGCAAAAATTCAATTTTATTAAATAATTTATGTGGCCTAATGTAACACACACACAACCTAACAACAAAAAAAAAGAAGAGAAGAAAAAAACAATAGTTAACATAGTCATTTTCATGCAGTGTTGGCTCTAAATGATGGGTAATGACTGGTTTTATATACACAGATATAATGCCAACTAATGTTTGCGAACCAGCAAAATCGTAACAACTTCCATATCATTCCCAGCTCCAGTATTTTCATATTTGCCTTTGACTATGAGTTATAGTTATAGGCACTATCAAGGATCCACCAAAAGAGCAAAAACATTCGAAATTACAGGTTCCATAAGATACACGAACAGCGTAAAACAAATTCCAGAAGAAAAATATGACTTTTAAAAGAGACACTGGGCACATTTGAAAAATGGTGCTCAAGATTTTTCAAAATTTATATTCTTGCATGGATGTGAAGCTTTATAAATATATATTAGCCCTCAACCTGAAATAATCAAGCTCAAGTCAGCGCCCCTGATGGGGAAGCAGACGATTTTATAACAAATTGACCCCGGGATCATTTTATACGGCAGACGACGGAAAATGGTTGCTTAACATTTAAGTGCCTAAGGTGTTGTAACTCACGTTGGTGCCTAAGGGGGGTGCATGGAACCCCCCCTAGGAAACGGAAACCACTTCCCGACGTAATTTTCAAAATGAAATTATACCACAAATGGGGGCATAAGACAGGCCAAAGGTGCAATATATAACTGAGTTCCGGTTTATCGTCTGGGAAATTAGGGCCAAATCATTGTTTTCGAACTGGCGGGAAAATGGCCTGCTACCACAGCATACACATGCAAATCTTTTGCTGTTTATATCTGCTCTAGAAGGACCAATTTACATATATTTAACACAAAAATTAACATTTTGTACATGGCTTGTATTTTTTTGGGTGCAGACTTTTTGCTATAGGTTGTATAGCAATGGGGCGCAGTCGCTCGATGAGGAATCGCTTCTTTCAGCACATAAAAAATGGGTTAATTATTTTTCTATTATGTAATTAATTTGTTCATGATATGAACATACAATAAGCCGAAAAATATTCTGCAACAGGGTTTTGCTTGCATTTTTATTTTTTAAAATCACACTCCCGTGGTGCCTAAGGGGGGGTCCTAGGGACCCCAACTAATTATTCTTAACGGCTAGAAATTAGTAATTTTTATGGAAAGAAGCGCATTAATAATTCACAATTACAAAAAATTAGATGTCAAATATTTTTCACGACTGAGAAACGCAAAAAACAAATTTTGGATACTATGGGAACCACCCCCCCCCTTTAGCACTAAGTGTTTGTTAACATAAGGGAAAACACACGCCGGAGTTGATTCCCACGGCATCCACCCTGGTTTGACCAGTCTGTGACATTGTGGTTTTAATATCAATGAGTATGAGTTTACGATTATTTCAGTAATATAACCATTGTTGATTAAAGTTACGGCAAATATAAAAGTTTAGCCTACAAATTACCTGGAGTCTTTAACCACTGATTTAAAGCAATATTAGCACATTTGAAGAGCACCCCAATTTTCAAAAATTTGATATTTTTGCACAGGCATGTTGGTAAATTGTCTTAGAAAACTTACACTGCGAACGCGAATGCTCAAAAAATGCGTATTTATCATAAAATGAGCGATTTTTGTAATTAGAATTGGGATCCTAGATTGTACTTAACGGCAGAGCTGGAAATGCTAGGTTTATGTCCGTCCATGGTGAAATAGTGCCACCTCAAGGAAATTACCTCTAACTTGACTTACCTGAACCAATAAAACAACTAATAGATGAGCGTAGATGGCGCTATTTCCCGGCTATTTCATATTGGAAGGCCGTTTCCACGGGCGTTTCCAGCAGCCGTTGAATTATTATCGGGATCCCGATATTAATTATTCTAGTTACAAAATTCCTTCGTTTGCGACACATAAACATTGTAGAGCTTAACCATTCACAGGTATAGTTTACTAGCCAGTTACCAATGCAACCGTGCAAAAATCTCAATTTTTTTGAAAAATTGAGGGCGCTCTTCAAAAAATGTGCTAATATTGCTTTAATGTCACTATCTGTTTTTGGGTATGTCATTTTTATGTGTAACATATATCATGCAATAATTATTAACTCTCATCTTCATGAGCCATTTTTAAACATCAAATACTTAACATTTTGGTACCAGAGGAAAGCTTAGGGATTCTTCTTTCTATTGTATCAAACTTAATAAAAATATTTTAATATGACTTAAAGGCATTATCAGTGATTTGCCAAATCAGAAAATAAAAAAAATGATCAAAAATCAGATTTTTGCGCGTCTCTAACAAGTATATCTATCCTAACATACCCTGCAAGCAATCTAATAAAAAGAAAATCGGATATTTCAGTCATTATCTGTCCGTGCGGACAATTTGTACAACAAGTAACTGAATGGAGATTCATATCTTTGGAAAGTTCTGTTTTCTTCCTTTTTGCCATTTTGCATTTGGAAAAAATAACTTACGCGATTTCTACAGACTTATCCTTTACTTTTAGACTACTCCTGTAAATTTCGAATGTTTTTGCTCTTTTGGGTGGATCATTGATAGTGCCTTTAACTATAACGTCATAGGTCAAAGGTAAATATGAAAATACTGGATCTGGGAATGATAATGGATTTGTTACGATTTTGCTGGTTCGCAAAACATTAGTTGGCATTAAAAATCTGTGTATATAAAACCAGTCATTACCCATCATTTAGAGCCAAAACTGCATGAAAATGAAAATAGTGTTACTATTGTTTTTCTTCTTTTTTATGTGCGTGTGTGTGTGTGCAAAATTGAATTTTTGCCTATTCTACGCTGTATATCTATGAAAGTCGACAATGTTGCTTCCTTGTGGAGTTCAACAAGTATCTGCGGTATTCTGATGTCATACTGGACATGTTAGTACGTCTCCCGAGCGGATGGTAGCGACTTGGATTTAAAAATAAAAACAGTTATCTCTTTCATTTTAAAAATTTTCATATTATTCGCTGGTAACAAGGGATGCACTTTCATGTATTTTATTTAGAGCGATTAAAACAGTTTCCATAAAGTATATTTTTCAGCATTCATATGATGCAGTATTGACTTTAACTATATTAAAACTTAGGAACAGTTTCATCACATAGGTATGTATCCTTTAACTTTACCTCCTGCGTCCCCTCCACCATACAATTTTGTTACATTGATCCTATCAACATTACGGCCGGTTTTCGCACGTTC
>JAMKCH010052285.1:0-40176 GCA_023653785.1 Ophioderma brevispina
ATGGCAAATTGCCACTGCAGTATTGAAGGATGACTACATTAGATCAAAGGGGGTGTACGCCTGATTGGTTGTCTATTTTATAAGAGACCAGACCAAAATATTTCTGCAAACTCAATTTTGGCGTAAAATAGCCATGAATAGAGTAGGTTTTAATTAAAGTTACTATAGTAACAGACCTTGCTACGAACCCGCTCGTCCGTGACATGTTTTATTCGCGCCGTTTGTTAAACAGGGAAGGTGTGCTTTTCCTGTTTGTCATTAACAATATGTCCCCCTTGTGTTTAGTATGTTCATACCAAAATCTGCAGTCATGTTAGTTACCTTAACATTTAGTTCGTTAAATAAACACTACTACGGGGTTACTCAAACAATTTAAAAAATGGAGCATTTGAAATTAAAAAAAAAACATCGCGATGTTTATCAGGAGATACAGTACTGACTTTGATCAAAAATATGTCCTTTGAAACTCCAATTTGAGCAAGCCGCTTCTGTAATTATCTACACATTTTTTCCACTCTCTATATGCCCACACACACAAAAAAAGAAACCTTTGAGCACATGGTTGCTTGCCCCCCCGGGGAGGTCATTCCATAACACACTGAACCTTGAGGCATCGCAGTGTCCTTTTCATGAATATTCAATTACAAACAAATGACCCTCGTAACCTGCGTTACTAATTCGTTAAATATAGTGTTTTTTATTCTAGTTAAATGTGCAACCCGATACCGTATATATTATCTATATATAATTAGTTACCACCCCATTCAAGTTTTAATAATACGCCTAAAGTAATCCGAAATACCCTGAAGTACAATGGTTCTTTCCAGAGACCTAATTTTTTGCAGAGGGTCGCCAGGGGTGGCATTACAACAACGTAACAGTCGCAGAGGCTGCCTGTTCCATGGCAACCTCGCTATGGTGATTATCGAATCACATCAATTACAAAAAAATTGACAACTAAAATCATTATAACCTTCAAATAAAACTAAGAAACTTTAAACAATAAGCTTACATAAAAAAAAAACAAATATACACAAGAATGTCCAAAAAGAACTCCTTTGACAACGCAATCGCACTGGACCCATCAATCCCCGGTCAATTCCATCCATGTCCCTTTGAAGAGATGGTATTTCTTCACATTCGTAACACGACCTTTACAAACTCAGGATGAAACGATGTGCGTCAGCCCCCGGGATCATGTTATGTCCGGCATGCTAAGCAGCCCTGGAGGCGAAACACCATTACAAATACCAGAGACAAATCGCCACAAACTCCCCCTCCGAATACAATGAGCCCAAACCTTCATTCACAACTAACTAATAACATAGCATAACAAACTACAAAATCTTAATAAACTAAAACAATACACCTAACATAATCAGCAAACCATAGGCAAAACAACCCCGAAATAAAACCTTAATGTTGCCAGACTCCACTTATAAAGCCCTAAGCCTCCGCTAAACACACTGGTTATAACCCTATATATGAATAGTGCGCATACTCCTTGAACGCATGAATTGTCGTAAACCGTTACCCACATACACGTGCAAATTCAGTGCCTGATTCTGATTCTTTGATCGTGTTATTTGAGTGTATATTTTATCTGGTTTCGCTAATTAAAAAAATATCGCGCTTTTTTTTCTTTCGACGGCCTCGTTCGCGATTACAAAACACCTACGTTGAGTATTGACTCTGATATCTTGGGTACGGTGTTACACATGCGACAAACCCAAAAACAAACGGGAAAGTCACACACTTCTAGGTCCGATTTTGCTTACGAAACTTAATTCAGCTTGAAGAGCACAATCCCACACTTTCACAAAAAAAACGAACCAATTTTGAACAAAATGCTCATCAACGGCAACGGAGATAGGCCTAACTTTTTCCCGCCCGCTCTGCCTAATCGGTACGATTAGATTAGCTCACTCATGAAGCTCAAAACGGTCCTCAATACGGTTTTTCTGGGACCACCCACTGTCCGACCCCTTTTCAAATTTCCCGCGAACTTTGAAAAAATGAAAACGTACCTTTTTTTCTGAATATCTTAAAAATGAACATTCGCAAAATTGATTGAGTAAAACAGCCTTTTTTCGCGATCCTACGAACAAGCATGGGTACCCGCAGTAAGAGGAGTGATGGTACCGGTAAGTCAAAAACCATGCGATCTTCGTCCACACTGTCACTGGTGCTATAGGGCATCGTTCCCTGCTTTTTTACGGGTGTTGCCATTTTGTGACCCACGCGACCATGACCCTGATGCAGTCTACGGAATAAAGTTGCAGCTTTTTTTTTTTTTTTTTTATTTTTTGGTTTTTTTTTTTTTTTTTTTTTTTTTTTTCTTTATTCCGTAAAGTCTGCCGAATTCATCGGTCATGTTGTCATGGGTCCAAATGGCCACACCCACCCCTTTTTACATGCTAAATATAGGAGTTGTCATCGACAGGCTACCTTTAACCTGGTTTTATTGAGACTGGCATAGTAAAAAAAAAACAAGCATGAATTCTTATTTGAAAAAACCACAAAAACATTAGTTTGGAGATCCCTGATATGCTCCCAATATCATCACTACTTGAGGGAAGGAGTCACTACTTACCCCATTCAAGCCCATCCCATCAGAGGGCAATTCTTGCTTTCAGAGCTTTTATATGAGCAAGTGACTTTACACCAGTGCATGAATTTGTGGATTCAGCGACTACCCGAGTTTTTCTTCACATGTAGACTCAAGTTCGGCTCCATTGGACCATTGAAGGAGGACAGTGGTTAAATGCATATTAGTATAACTTACGCTACCTTTTAGTTGTTTATGTTTAAGTTACAGTTCAGATTCCATAAATTCCCATTTAGGATACGATTGATGGATGTTTTTCCTTAATTGTCTTTGTATTATTTTACTGTTTGGTAGCCATGCAGTGCACTGCATTAACAAATGTTCCAGCAATGCTTGGGTTGTCCAGGTTACTCCATAGCATGGTTAGTTAATGAAACAAGCAATATGGTTACAAATTGCACTTTATCTTGGAATGGTACACAAGGAGCTAAAATTTTATTTTTGAGAGTGTTATGATGTTTGTTTACCTACTAAATGGGGGGGGTGGGCCATGATTGGTAACACTTTTTTTTTATTCCAATAAAATTTCAAATATTATAAACATATTTAACAAAACTGGCCTGGGAAATACCTCAGGGTGCATCTCAATTTCACTTTTTGTCATTCTTGTGAGCAATAATGATTTATCAACCCCTCTCCCCTTCAAAGGGGAGAAATGGAAAATTAACCCTGCCAAGCTACCTAAATTTTCAAAAAAGGTTCAGCATAAGGGGCTGTACTTTTTTATCCCCCTGGCTAAAAGCAGAGGGGGATATTGCGAGGGGGGCAATGTCCTGTATGTGTGTGTATGTTATGTGTATGTTATTGTGTGTGTTCCAGTTTTTGTTAGGTGTCGTTTTTTGCATCTTCCTTTGAAAAGTTTAAGTCGCAATTTAAACCAGATTGGGGTTAAGCCGACTCAGCGATTTCACTTCCCAAGGAGGCACCCGCATTTTTTCAAAAACATTGTGTTTTTTTTGCTGTTCATAATGCTTTCCCATAATACTAAACAACTGGTGTGGGAAAAGCTAAGCTCAAATTGTAGTCCTTCATATAAGAAAATCGCAAACTTTGTTAAAATTTCCGGGAAAAAATCCGGAAATTAGTTTACACAGTCTCCTATGGCACTGTATACTACACGTAAACGTTTACCTTCACTTGCATGCAAACGAAAAATCCATACATCCCAACTTGGGAATTGGGCATTTTAGGTGACTAGCTTTAGTTTGAGTTGACTATTTTCTATCAATACACAAAACTATATTTCAAAATCTTCTGAGTCAGACTTTAAAGGTGCAAATAGGGGTTCCTTCATAATGTGGATGATGTCAAAGGTCATGGACAAGGTCAAAGGCCATCTGAAAGGTCATGGTGTCCAGACTGCCATCTTGCCAGGGGGTGACACAAATTCTTGCCGTATTTTTCTTTTGAAGCGACCAACATATTGGGATAACAATTGACCCTTGACCCTACATCTCAGTTCATATAGGTAAAAAAATATGAATTGAGATGGGGTGTTTTCTTCTTAAAATCATGTACTGCAGAACTGGTGCCCGTTTTTTATGAAAGTTGTTTCAATGCATTTATTTCTAGGGTAAAATTCCAAATCTGGAATTGGCAAATGTTGTTCCCATACTATATGAATGTTCTCCGAAAATGCTTATGTATTTTATGTGTGTGTGTGGGAGTGTGTTTGTGTGTGTGTAACGTGTGCGCATTGTATGTGTGTGGTGTTGTGTGTGAAAGCTTTGGTGTAACACATTCTGAGTGCATGTTTTTGTGTTTTATTAACCTAATAGTGCAATTTTTTGTACTCTTTAATTTATGTGTGCTAGTTTACTTTTAAATGAATTTCAATGTTTACTTGTAATAAATGCGTAATTTTGGTCTTTGACCACTCATGTTTTTTATAATAAAACTATACTTTACTATATCTTAAGCTATTGGCCATTTCTTTAACTTTGGTCTTTTGTGCAAAATCTTTGAAAAATTGTGGCTACTCTATTAGGATTAAATAGAGCATGGATATTCTTGATTACAATCAATTTGGGTTCAGACGAAGTAGAAATAGTGTAGCAAATTTATCTAAACCTTTCCATTGTTAGTGAACTTTGGATAGATGAATTTCTATCTTGTTGACTCTGTTTTTCTTGATTTTCAGTTCTGCCTTTGATAGGGTAGATCATAATTTTATTCATAAACTTCTGACGTGGTATTAGGGGTACTCTTCTATCTTTGATTTCGATTTCTTATGGACAGGGAACAGAGGGTTATTTTCAAAAGTTTTTGAGGGTTGTGACCTTATTAAAGTGAAAACACACCAGATAAGAAACTATTTT
This sequence comes from Ophioderma brevispina, assembly GCA_023653785.1. Taxonomy (NCBI): domain Eukaryota; kingdom Metazoa; phylum Echinodermata; class Ophiuroidea; order Amphilepidida; family Ophiodermatidae; genus Ophioderma; species Ophioderma brevispina. The sequence continues at coordinate 4,927 of JAMKCH010052285.1, forward strand.
TTTTTCACTATGTTTGGGAACTTGGCGGTTCAATTAAAGGAGAACCGTACAACTAATAATATTATACAATATACTCTATAAAATAATTGAGACCCCATATCGATTGGTTTCATCAAAACGGAATATATTACCATAACAATTTACTTAAAAAGCATCTAAGTCTACCATGGCGGCAGGCGCTATTTAAACTTTCGCAAGCTATTGTCTAACGTGTGATGGCGCTAACTGTCGGCACGTTTGCCGTCATACATCGCCATATGAATGGTTCCTTATGAAACGTCACGTGCGATGATGCTACTGTGCATCCGTATCGCATAACCTGAATACATATCCCATATACACAGCGCGAATTTCAAATAGCGCATGGTCAGACAAAAGTGTTTTAATTACTTTTTATGGGTTAGTATTATTCAGTTTTTCATGAACCCACTCGATAGGGGTTTCAATAACTATTTTTTAATAACGTAGATTGTATTGTTTATTCTAGTACTGTTCTCCTTTACGGTAGGTAAATTGAGCTACATTATTGAATAAATTGATGAAAATTCTGTTATTTTCCTAATACTTTAAATTCATTTTCTTAGGAAATGAATATTTTAAACACCATTCATGCCACCACGATGAAGATTCTATACAGCTCCATAAAGAGTATTGACTTTTCTTGTTTGAGACAAGGCCATTGTGGGGCTGTAGAAGCCACAATCACAATGCTGATCACCTGTTCACCGGATTTTATTCATAAAAATAAGTTTTTTCAACTAAAACTAAATGCACCAAAGCTCATTTCTGCATGGTCTTCCATTTTCCCGACAATTTCCACTCTTAAATCATCATATGGTCATTCCTTAAAGGCGGACTCGAGATTTCAAAATAAAATGTTTTTGTGTAGTAATTAAAATAGTAACCATAACTAAAGATAGTCCCAAATGTTTAAAATTCAAAGTCAGAGATAGCATTGATTTTTCCGTTTGACCAGTAAACATTGTTCAAAGTATAACAGTTGCCATAGGATAGCGGGTATACACATTTCCGGATCCGGAAGTTTTTTAGAACAAAGTTGTTGATTTTCTATACGAAGGACTTTCGTTTGAGCTTAGTTATTCACACCATTGATTAGTATAATGGGTACAAGCTTATGCAAAAAACATGATTGTTTGAAAATTGAGTGCAAGGCCCCTCATCAGGAAATCTCTGAGTCAGCCTTAAAGAGACATGGGTACATTTCCAGAAAGAAGCACTCCCCCCTGTTTTTTGCTTACCTATGTATTACATCACACCTTAAGTGAATAATTCAAAGTACGCCATCTTTATTGTAAATATGATTTAGTAGTTTTCTGTTTTGTGCACAGGGTGACATACACTAATACTAAAACTTAAAACCACAGAAAACTAAGACCCCCGCAACTATAAAACTAAGACCACCACTATAACACTAAGACCCCTCAACTACATAAACTAAGACCACCACTATAAAACTAAGACCCCTCAACTATAAAACGTAAGACCCTCAACTATAAAACTAGACCCCCCACTATAAAACTAAGACCCCTCAACTATAAAACTAAGACCACCACACTATAAAACTAAGACCCCTCAACTATAAAATAAGACCCACTATAACTAAGACCCTTTAAACCTCTAATAAAACTAAACCCCCACTATAAAACTAAGACCCGCCTCAACTATAAAACTAGACCAGGGATCCTAAATAAATTGGGATAGACACTCGATCCAAGAGAGTGGATGCATACTGCATTGAAAATCTGTATCTTATATTTCACCATCGTTCGTGGCGTTATTATGCTACGTCATCCCGAATCAGACTCAGCGCATACATTATTAGCTACTTAGGTAGCTTATGAAAATGGTGGCCCTATCACTATCGATATTGTCTATGGGTATTTGTACGTGTCACTTCCGCTAATACCGCACTGTTTTTATCATGATTTTGGAGCTATTTTGAAGGTTCTTTGTAAAACTTGTACATTATCCGGTACACCCACAATCAGTCTGATTTTCAAGTGTGTCATTCCACGCTTAAGGCACTATCAGTGAAAATAAAAAAAATACTCCAGAATCAGATTTTTTCATGTCTGTAACAAGCTTGTACAGGTACATAAACATATCCTGCAAATTAATAAGGCCAGAGGCAAACTAGTAATACAACATCGGAGTATATTAGTCATGTACGTCGTACGGACACTAAGACTACAAGACGTAATTGATTTGGAGAGTCATATCTTTGAACACTGTTGTTTTATTTTCTGTGTCTTCTTCAGTTGTAAACAATAATTTAAGGAGAATTAAACGACATCCTTACTTGAACGTCCTACCTCGCAAGTGAAGAATTGCTATATTTCCCATATTTTCTCACCTCAGAATGATTATGTCAGCCCTATTAGGTCTTGTTAAATGGGACGGGGAATTGTAAAAAATTGTAGGCCTACTAGTAAGTATATAGACTATAAAAAGTTTATTTTAGTGTGATGATAAGGTTTATAGTGTAGGGCCTATGGGAGTTCATAGCACATTACTCTTTTAGAATTTACCATCATTTTCTGCTATTATAATAACTAGTCCTTCGAAAAAGTTTGGGTCTACCCTACAAACATGGCTCTGTCTGCCCCATTAATTAAATGGAGCCCATCTGTGATTGGCTGGTAGACTCCCATAGCATAGTGATAAAATTCAATGTTTTTTTTCACTGAAACTCATTTTGATTTCTGTTGAATGAACAAGTACTCCACACCTTTTGACATAATTCATTGCCCTAATTATGGTAAATTTTGTTTAAAAAAAGACCCTCCATTCCCTGTTTTAAACCCAAAATCTCTTTCAATTTGGGCCCATAAGTTCTAAGCTCAGAATTTACCCTTATCAAGTATAGGCTATAAACTTGAGCCAAATTTGCAAAATTAGGTGTTCCCTAAGTATCCATATTTCAACTTGGTATCTAAGGGCCCTGTATATGACTCATAGTGCCCGATGTACCAATATAAAACCCCTACACCTCTACAAAGGTAAAGGACCTTTTGCAAAAAATGGCCATCTACTAACTAAAGTACAAAGGATATTTTTTTGTTCTTAGATGTTTTCGAATGTTTCTGATTGTACATCTGGTTTGAACACCAATAATGCATTTCTCAAGTTTTAGAGTTGTGATACTGGTACTTGGTAGATATGTCCGTTTTTTGCAAGCCAGGGGGTAATGGTTTGACATTGATTTAATTGGCCCGTATGGGTCTTTACAGGGCGCAGAATCCTTAAGCCGCATCTAATAGAAAACTTTGGTCGAGCTTTTTACTTTACAATATTGGATAATTTTCTAAGCCTAAATACTCCGAGGTATTTTCATAATGCATTGTTTTCGCAAAAAAAATTAAAAAATACTAAAAAATTAAAAAAAAAAAAAAAAAACAAAAATATTAATTTGCAGGATATAGCTTCAAAGTGGAAGTTAATGTCTGTAGAATTCTCATAGTTACCTTTTCCCATCTCGTAGAATTTACCGAAAAGGAAGAAACGGCCGTGTTCCAAGATCCGCGATTCTCCATCTCATTACGTGTTTTTTAGTTAGTGTCCGTTCGGACAGTAATGACTAAATCTCAGATTCTGTCCTTAATTAGGTGTTTCTTCTGGTCTTATCATTTGTGAGAAGAAGGGGCTGAAATAACTAGGGGGGATAAGAGAGAGATGTTTGCGCGAAGAGGATGGGATAGGATGGGGGAAGAGGGTTGGGGGGTATGGGTAGGGTTTGAGGAGAGAGGTAGAGGAGAGGTGAGGGAAAAATGGGAGGTCATGGGGTGGCGGGTGTGTTGGAGGGGGGAGGGGTTGTTTGGGAGGATTGGAGGAGGGGAAGGGGGGAAGGTTTTGGTGGGGTGGAAAAGTGGTGGAGCATTTTCTTTTCGTCAATTCCTTTACTTGTTGCATACATGCAAAAAATCTGATCTTTTGATGATTTCTTCGTTTGCTGAGTTTAAGGGTATTGTATAAAAAAAACGCACAATTCAGGGCACGATACCATGCAGCATTGTCAGGACATTCGACATCCTTAAAGAGACTGAAAAAAGATTATTTACTTTAGACAATGTCCATTTTCTATGTCAATTGGGCTTTCAAAACTTTGGTAACATCTAGGGGCTACAGAATGCATATGTAATTCATTAGTAAAGTCAAGAAATTGCAACAAAAAGACAAACAACAAAACAAACAAACTAGACACCCCCAACAGGACTTATTGGGCCTGTGTATTCTGATTTGAGAAAAATATACAAATATATAACTACTTCACTTGCTAATTTAACTCATTCTAATATAAAAAGAGGAACAAACCCTTAGGGTCATCTAGAGATTTTCATAATACCGTGTGTCCCAAAAAAACGCACCACTTGGTGACAAGCCCATAAGTTTTTGAACAAAAGCACGTGAACGACGTATTCTTTGTTGTAAGGTAGATGGGACTGTTTACCTCATATCCCTGAAAATTAATAACGGTAGAATCAATAGTGTTTGAAGGATGACCGCCACAATCAAGTAACCCATAGAACCCATTGAGTAATCTTGGTAACACACACTGGCAATGAATACAGAATGCAATCAATATTGATTGCCATCAACATTTACTTGCCCAAATTTCTTGCAGAACAACTTCTACTGGTCCAAATGACGCATTTACATACTTATTACTTACTTATGGATAAACATTAATTTAGTGGTGATACATATTTTCAAGACGTATAAAATATAGACGACGTCCATAGACAAACTCCACATACAAATGATAAATGCGTTGGACTGCAACTTGCTTGGTACAGAAAATAGTGTTACATAAATGCTTGGGCTGCAACTTGTTGTTCTGAAAATAATGTTCATTCTCAACTTTAGGAAAGTAAACTATGTTTTCAACACAAAACTCATAAACTTATCAGATATTCTTCTGTCATTAAATATTGGGTTAAATAGACTCTGTGGCCGTCACAAAATGAACCGATTATCCCTAATCCATGCTGTCATTTGGATAATACGAAGAGTTTGTTGATCAGACATTCCTAATTCGATCTTTTAAGTGTGTTCAAATGACATGTTATTTAGCTTTTAATTACCAATTGAAACATCATATGTTTAAATCTGTTGCCCGCGCTGTCTTTACAAAAGGAAAGGGTGGTTGACTTAGAGATATCATATGGGGTTCTAGGCGCAACACGTGCAGTGCCGTATTGTAGTTAATAGCGCCTCAGATTGGTTAAATGGGTCCTGCAGGTTACTTGATTTCTGTGATCATATCGTAAAAATATTGAAACTACTTTATTACTTTTCAGGGATATAGCTAACAGTCCCCACGACCTTACAACAAAGAATAAGTCGTCACGTGCTTTTTGTTCAAAACTATATGGCGCCTGCCACCAATGGTTGCGTTTTTTTTGGTGACACCACGTATAAACCCCCCCCCCCATAGAAATAGGGTAATGGCCACTTGAACAATCTACTGATGTTTTCTTTACTGAGATAATGCCCACGGTCCTAAGAGAAACTCAAATCTAAAAATATTTTGATCATAGGTCTTAGTTTTAATAGTGGGGGGTCTTAAGTTTTGAGTTGAGGGGTCTTTAGTTTTATAGTGGGGTGTCTTAGTTTTATAGTTGAGGGTCTTAGTTTTTATAGTGGAGGCTTAGTTTTATAGTTACAGGTCTTAGTTTTTATAGTGGGTCTTAGTTTTATAGTTATAGGGATTATTATTTATTGTGGGTCTTAGTTTGATATTTACAGGGTTTATTTTTATAGTGGGGGTCTTAGTTTTTTTATAGTTACGGGTCTTATTTTGAGAGTTGTTTTTTAAGTCTTAGGTCTTGTTTTATAGTCACCCTTGTCACACAAAAATCAAAGCGTGTTTTTATATAGGACTATTCCGATAGCAGGCACTTTCAAAACATGATTTGGGTTTTCTTTTGTACTTGTTTGCCACTCACCCTTCGAACGTTCTGGTAGGTGGTCTACAACCGATCAGTGCAATTTGAGAAGATTTCGTATCCTTACCAAATCTCGCTGTCACTTTAAGCTCAATATTCTTGTTTGAACATGTTAAAATTTGTTTCACTACATATCAGAAATTTGCGCATCACTAGTGGCTCATACAACTACATCCATCAACTAGGGCATCCTCCGAAAAAAAAAAAGTTGCTGACAGGGCCCTTTCAAAACTGCCACTGGAAAGAATTTCATCTGGACCAGGAGATATGAGAATTAAGGTGCAACGAGAGATTTCAGTAACAGGTAATCCCACAAAAATTTGACAATTCTGATTTTTAGCCCGGTTGTGGCTTTATTCAAAAATATCCCATCTGAAAGGATTTGTTTAAACTATTTATTTGATACACAAATGGGAAATTTCTATCGGAGCAATACAAATTCAGCCTTATGTGTTCTATTGAAATCTAAGCATATACAAATCACATTTTGATTTTCATTTTAAGGTTCTTCTGCTACAAATAAAAAGTATGGAATCTGATGAGCATCTAATCTATAGAAATCAATTGCATATCACAGACATCTGGGGATTGACCGGGAAATCTTCTTGTGCACCTTTAAGCCAATAGAACTATAAACTTCTTCGACAGTACAGGAGACAAATCAAGGGGAGAGCTACCATGAGAAGGAATAGAATCCGGAAAGAATCAATGTCAACAGGTTCATTAATCATCACCAAAATACCTGAAAACGCTTATTACAAGCTCAGCAATACCTTTTGTTCTCCTGACCATCCACCTTGAACACCTCTGTGGAGAATGCCCAAAACCTTTTTAGGATTAGCAATTTTGACATTTCAATAGAATAATCACCATGACTTTTTCCTAATGCAAGATCTTAACTTGTTGCGCAGTCCGTAACTTTTTCACGCACCATCAACTTTACTCTTCTTATTCTTTATACCGAATCTTTACGATAAACATGCTTCCCAAATATTTTATACCCATGCCGTGTCGTACCGGGGGGGGGGGGCCCTGCCCCCCTGACCGTGATGTTTTGTCGGTACATAACGGTCCGTCTGTACTCGTCATTTGGTCTAAAGAGCTTAACCTTGTGTTTGGCGTGTGGTGGCATGAATATGAAATGACAGAAAGCTTACACTAATTACTACTAACAACAGCTTAATGGGTTCAGATAATACAACCCCAATAGTTTTGCGTCGGTGATGACGCTGTGCTGCCCCCCCTTCATATTTTGAGGCGACGAAAATCAAATAGTTCGTCGGTACAATACATGTGTCCAGTACCATTCAAATTTGTGCCCCCTCGTCCACAAAATCCTGGCTACGCCCTGAACCCATTGGAACAGACCACCCGAGTCAACCTTTTTCCATTTAAGTGAGATAAGGATGACGAGACTGAAAATTGACATCAAACACTCTATGTATTGTTAAAAATTAGACCTGGTGAGAAAATGAAATGAAAAAAATTAAGAACATGTTTCTTTTTGTCCAATGTTTTTGTTTATTTACAGTACACATGTTACAGTTGCAGATATAGGTGAAAATGTCATTAAGGCATGAACGTTTGAGTTCTCATTGTGAGAGAATTTGGTATCCTTAACAAACTCCTGTACTTTTAAGCTCAATATTTGTTTGGAACATGTGAAAAGTCTGTTCACTTACAAATAATAGATTTCCAGCACTCGTGGGCTCATAACAAAACTTACATCATCAACTTAGGCATCCATCCCAGTTGCTGACAGGGCCCTTTTTCAGTAAATCGGCCACTTGGAAGAATTAATCTGGCCCAGGGGAGATAGATATTAGAATTATAAGGGGCACGAGAGAGGTTCAATGTAACAGGTTATACCAAAAAAAAAAAAAATGTGAAAATTCTGATGTTTACACCTGGGGTTGGTAAGGTGTATATCAATAAATCCTCATTGAAAGGATTATGCTGAGACCTATTTCTTGATACAAAAATTGTGAAATTCTAATTTTCTATGAGGGAGAAATACAAAATTATAAAAAACAAAATGTTTTCTATTGAAATAGTAGCATATACAAATCACATTTTGTTTTTCATTTTAAGTTACTTCGTAACAAAATAAAAGGTAGGGAATCTATGAGCATCGAATATATAGGAATCTATTGCAGATCACAGAGGAAGAAAATATGGATGACGTGAAATCTCTGGGCCCTTTACGCCAATTGAGAAAGAAAGAACTTAGACAGTAAACAGGGAGAGAATCAAGAGGAGAGCTACTGAGAAGGGAGCATCAGGAAGAGAAGCAATGTCAACAGGTTCCTAATCAGCACCAAAATTACCTGGAAAAACTGCTTATTAAAAGGCATATCAGCAATATCCTTGTTTTATCCTTGACATCCACCTTGAAAGACCTCTGTGGAGAGTTTACCTTTATCTAGGCCCAAAACTTTTTTAGGATTAGCATTTGAAATGTCAATCTTAGAATAATCACAATGACTTTTCCTATGCAAGATTTAACTTGTTGCTGCCAGTCCGTAATTATTTCAGCCCATCAGACTTCCTCTTCTTAGTTTCTTTTATACAGATCTTTTTACGAGTACCACAGCTTCCATATGGTAGTAACCCATGCAGTGGCTTAGCCAGATGGGGGGGCACGTGCCCACCCGGGAGCCGCGATGTTTTGTCGGTACATGAACGGTCCGTCGGTACATCGGTACATTTGTATAAAAGACGCTGTAAGTGTGGTTTGAGCGGGTGGTGCATGATATGAAATTGACAGAAAGCTTACTAACATAGTCTAACAAACAGCTTAATGTCAATAATACGACCCAATAGTTTGGTCGTGATGACGCTGTTGCTGCCCCCCCCAACCCCCCTTCAGATTTTTTGGAAGGCGACAAAAATAAAATAGTTCGCGGTACAATACATGTGTCGATACATTCACAAATTTGTGCCCCCTCGTCAACAAAATCCTGCTACGCCACTGAACCCCAGGAAACAGAACCACCATTTCAACCTTTTTCCATTTAAGGAGGATAAAAGGATGACGAGGACTGAAAATTTAACATTCAACACTCTATTGTATGTTAAAAAATAGACCTCGGGAGAAATGTAATGAAAAAAATAAAACATGTTTCTTTTTGTCCAATGGTTTTGTTTATTTACATGTACATGTTCAGGTGCAGAGATATGGGTTGAAAATGTCATGAAGGTCATTGGAACTTTTGATGGTATTAGTACAGGGCAAATTTAAAAAAATGCATGAATCTGACAAAATTGGTGTTGAGTTGTTGGTGTGAACATGAGCAATCCCGAAAAAGTTATACTTTAAACTATCTATGGATGTTTGGTGAGGTGATAAAATTTGGTGTAGTTACCTCTAGTCAAATTTTGTATTGTTTTGTATGGAATTAGGTACGACTATCTCTTTCGTAGAAAACAGAAGATCCTAAATTGCGGAAACGGTATATTTCAAATTGCCATGCTCATACAAAGGGGAGGGGTACTCGGCCATATTGCAAGTGATTATTACAAAAGTGGTGTCATTTTAGAGGAAAATTAGCAATCACTGGCTTAATGCCACTCAATAAATGAGAATCAGTGCTCAAAAAACTCTCCAATTATATTACATATAATTACATTGTATTTCCTTAGTCATTTAAAACTAGAACATGCCAGTACATAAAATACGATAACAATATATACAGAAGATTCTATAAATAGAAATTCATAATGGTATATAAATGGATTTTCTATTACACAGGTTTCTTTGGTTCAGGTGTTTGTTTTTAAAATTCTTTTAGCACACTAGTAAATATTAAAAAATACGCACTATAAAGACGTTCAGCGATTTTGGAATACCCCTAATTTTTTGCCAAAAATACAGATTTGTGCAATATTTACATAGTTACCTGCCCAATTAAGGTGATTGTTCCTGATTTTTGTCTATTGTGTTCTCTACTTGATATGAGAGCCGAGCCTGGCACTTGTCACAAGGATTATCCAAGTAAGTGGGGGAGGAACCCAGCTTGCAGTTTTTGATGCTAGACGCGATAACGCATAGAACAACGCCCTCATATTCATACTTTGCTAATATCGAGTAGTTAACCATAAAAATGGTAGTTTAGTTTTTTATCTCTATCTTGAGAAAGAATGGATTTGACAGCTGAAATTTCAGGACCAACAATACAGGAAAAATACGGCCTTTCATCTGATATCATTGATTACTACTTCGGTGGTAAATAAGGGGCGTTCCCAAAGACGATCGGAACAAGCACCTTAAGGCCTCAATAAACAACAAAAAAGTTTGTCTCAGAAGAAAGAAGAAATGTGAAAAATAAATGAAAATGTGGGTTTTTTTAGAAAAAAGCTAAGCGAATGCAGGAGTAAAAAAAAAAACACTGAATTTTTTCCCACTTTTTTCTGTGAAAATGATGCACTAAAGACCAATTTTAGACAAAAGTCTGTGATCTTTGAGGACAAACTTTTTTTACATGGCCTAACAAAAACCCCAAAAATCTTTGTTTAAGAAACTTGAGCAAACTGCATAGTAACTGTCCAGATTGCAGAAGTTAAAATTTAACCATTGGGCCTATGAGGAAACTGAACAGATACAAAAAGAACCTTTAAAATTTCAACGGGGCGTTAGAAGCAATTATAATTTTCAGCCTAGGTTTGTTTGTGATCCTCCGTAGAACTAGGGGTTTGTAAAAAAGAAGCGTTATCATCACCCAATAGATATCTGAATGCACTTTAAATATCCTGGTAATCCCTCAATTGGAATTCTCCAGCATAGGGATTTGTTTTTTGATCTCTGTAGAACATAGGGGCCAAAAACAGAGAGGTTATGAACGCCATCCACATCTCTGCACATGCACTGTACGGGTGGTCATTTGGGTCTTCAGATGAGCATGTAAAGGCGTCATTGGCACAGTTGAGGGGTAAGAATGACACCTTTAGGTTGTCAGAATAACACTTTGGATGCCAGGACTGTCACCTTTAGGGTGTCAAGCCAGAATGACACTTTCGGGGGTCTAATTTTGAGACCCCCCAAAGGTATCATTCTGGCTTGACACCCTAAATATTTTTCAAAGGTCTCACTTCTGGCTTGACATCCTAAAGGTGTCATTCTGATACCCTAAAGGTTATATCTGACATCCTAAAGGTGTCTAAAGGTGTCATTCTGACACAACCATGTTAAATTGACACCTTTACATGCTGATCTGAAGATCCAAAATTTGACACCTTTTTTCTTTCAGTGTAAGCTCTCACAAACAAGTTGAGGTTTGTGGAGTCACTATTGCCACATAGCCCTTTGCGATAAGCCCAAATCTTCTTTTTTGTTTTTTGTTTTGGCAGAAAAGATGACAACAAAGCAGGTGTAAAAAGTAGGCCAATAATGCAAAGAATTTCTACATTTTCTAAAAAAAATCACATAGCTTTTTTTGCCAAATATATGCGAGACAATTTCTGAAGCTATACCTATTTGTAATATCCTTTAGACTATACAACTTTATTGCCTGGTGTGTTACAGTTGGTTAAAAAAATAAATGGATCGCCCTACTGGATTGAAAGACTGAAAGATTTGCAGATGATGAAAAATGGTGAAACCATTAGGTAAGGCAGTATACTATCAACACAGTAGCAAAGTCTATGATGTCCTCCTTCGGAATGCTTGAAATATGCCACAGTTGTCTGATGATCTGTTGAAGGAAAAATAGAGATAGAGCTCTTTATATTCAATATTAGGCAAATACAAAAAGTGTGTTTGCCCACCATCAACATCAAACCATTAAAAAGTAATGGAATCAAAAAGGGGTTTAACCATTAGAAGTCATTCCAATGTGCATCTTGGGATACATGCTTAAAGTGACAGGAGGAGATTTTTTTAGGATACGAATTTCTCTCGAAATCCACTGGATCGGTTGTAGACCACCTACCGAGGACATTTCAAAGGGTTATTGGACAAACAGGTGCAAAATTAAACTGCAAGCCTTGTTTTGAACTTGCCTGCTATCGTAATTGTTCCCCATAGAAAACCATGCTTTGACTTTCTGTCGTGCACGACAGAAACTACTAAATCATCATCTTATTACATAAAGACGGCTTATTCACTTCAGGTGAATCTAATACATTGGTAAGCATTCCAAATATGTAAAAAACCGGGGTTCAAGAAAAATTGGGGGCGGAAATCTCCTCATGTCTCTTTAACTATTTTTTTAGAAGGGCAACAAGGGGGAACTCCTGAACTGCTATAAAAACAAACTTTGGAGAGTCCTTATTTGTCATTTTAAATGAAATATAAATGTGCATGGCATTTCAATTTACTTTTTAATATCATATACTGGGTGTCCCAAAAAAGTGGCACAAGCAGATAAACTCCAATTTCTCAAAAACTGCTGAAGCTGTGATTTTCATTTTCAAGGAGGATATTAATTATACTTATAAGGGAACCCAGTTTTAGAAGCAGTAGGAAACTGGAGTACCCGGAAAAAACTGCGAGGCCGAGTTTGGACTGTAAACCAAACGCACATGAAATCGCAGCCCCGACCAAGGGTTGAACCTGGGACCACAGTGGTGCTAATCGAGGGAAGACCCACTGCGTTAACCCGACCCCCAGTAGGAAATATTGGTACCTGGGATTTAGTTTCATTCTTGTTCAACATTTAACATCTTAAAACTTGTTATTTTTGTTTGAGACTGAATATATGAACTACTGTGCTCACAATCGCTCAAACTACTTTTATATTTATACACAACACTTGGATATTTTACCTTGTGTGTTGTTGCTCTATCCAATATGTATGCTGCAGCTGCGATAACACATGTTGCTAACAACATCACATCTCTCTCCACACACATGTAGACATTTTGATCCCTGAAAAAATGTAATATAGAGTGTTCAAAGAGCAAAAATGTGGTTCAAACCCAGGAGCTGTTTTGTGTCCAAAAGGCTTCCCTTTTATAAGGAATATCCTTCAACCAGGAGCCACTTAGAAGCCAGCTAACATTTAGATTTCAACATTTTGTGATTTAAAAAACAGCAGGGGACGAGGTTATGGATCACGAAATGCCCCTTTAATTAGTTCATATACTAAATTCTTTATTTTTCATGGGTTAAAAAACAGATTTATAGGTGCAAAGAGAGATTTTGAGGCATATTTTCTGCCATATGTTGTGGTTTCATATAGATTACACACAAAATAGATCCCTTACCTTTGATTTGGCTACAGAAATGTCTTAAAATTTTGTCAAAATAGAAGGTGATTTTATGTGCCTTTATTTCAATATAAAACATAGGCTGAATTTCCTATTTGCTCCTATAGGAAATTAGAAATTTCACAATTTCAGTTCCAAAGAAATAATTTTCAGCTTAATCCTTTCACATGGGGATTTTTTGATAGAAAGCTTACATCAATACAAAATCTGTTATGTGAAATCTCTCATTGCACCTTTAATTACGTTGCAATAAATGATGTGAGTACAACATAACATAAAAACAGTCAGAGAATGAACATGACGGCAGATTCACTTTTCCCCTATATCAAATAGAAAACATTTTTCAATGGTTAATTTTAGCATTACACATATCCATACCCCAGGGACAGCACTGGCACCAGAGTGCCCTAAAATGGCAGTACAGATATGTGCAGCAGTCAAGACCCCTGTCAAGACCCCAGTTTGCACCTCTTCTGCAGTTCTGTATACCCCTGTTCTAGTATGCTTCAGTTCATAAAGACACTATCAGTGATTTATCCAAAAGAGTGAAAATATTTGAAATTTGCAGGAATAGTTTAAAAGTGAAGGATAAGTCTGTACAAAAAAGTCCATAAATTTGGTTTAAAAATCAGTTCCAAAGACCCCGCTTAAGGACAGTGTCAACCCTGATATTCTGCGTATCTATTTTGGTTTGTAACTTTGCAAATATTTGATTATTGTATGTAAAAGTATACATTTCTAGAAAGAAAATTGGATGATGAACCCGATGGTGGCATCAGATTAATGTAAAACTTTCCGTATTTTGAGAAAAATACTAAAAAAACATGATTTTGCCCCAAATTTTTCAGACAGCATAACAAAAACAATTTGAATTTTCATGATTTCTTATGTTATTTTTTAGAAACATAGTACAGCTGTTAAGCGGATGGATTGTGCACTTTGTGATAAAAGCATGAAATTTTCCACAGAGATAAGTGTGCCCATATGCTATAATTTTACGATATGTGCCCAGTTGTACCTGTCCTAATATGACCTGGAGAGGGCGTTTTCAAAATGGCGCCCAAAATAGCCTAAAATGACAAAGTACACCTGAAAAGATGTCATTTTCAGATGATATTTATGTATTTTTGATCAATCTGCTCGATCTGGTAATGTCTTCAGTTTCAATGATGCATTCATAAGAGGGCGCTTTTCAAAATGGCCGCCAAAATCCCAATATTCAAGCCAGAGAAGTGGGTGTTGTGAGTAAAATCTATCGCTACACAGATTGTCCAAAATGGTAATTTTCACATCCAGACCATGACTTCTGTGTTTAGTCATCTAAACACCGGAATACCTCTTGTAGCCATTTAATACCATTATGCACTGCACTAGTGCAATAATTAGATAATGACACTTAAATAAAAATTTGTCTAGGGACGTTTTTTCATTTTCTTAAAATAGAGCTTACTTTTCGAAATATAAGGGAAAATGTCAAAAAGTGTGATTTTTACCTTTCTTTTCCAAATTTTGAGTATATATTGGAGAATATCTTTAGTTAGAAATCGAAAAATGAAAAATTGAGAAAACCGTCCCTAGAGAAGACCGATTGCTATCGTAGGAAAGTTAAACCTTACCTTTTACTTCAGTATTTTTTTTTTTTTTTTTTTTTTTTGCAAATATTTGATTATTGTATGTAAAAGTATACATTTCTAGAAAGAAAATTGGATGATGAACCCGATGGTGGCATCAGATTAATGTAAAACTTTCCGTATTTTGAGAAAAATACTAAAAAAACATGATTTTGCCCCAAATTTTTCAGACAGCATAACAAAAACAATTTGAATTTTCATGATTTCTTATGTTATTTTTTAGAAACAAGACAAATTTGTCTAGGGACATTTTTTCATTTTCTTAAAATAGAGCTTTTCGAAATATAAGGGAAAATGTCAAAAAGTGTGATTTTTACCTTTCTTTTCCAAATTTTGAGTATATATTGGAGAATATCTTTAGTTAGAAATCGAAAAATGAAAAATTGAGAAAACCGTCCCTAGAGAAGACCGACTCAGAGATGCCAGTGAGTGTTACCCAAAAAATCTGAAGAAGCGCGTAAATTTGGGAAAAATTACCCAAAACAGGCTGAAAATAAATAAAACTGCGTAAATTCGGGAGTAAAAAAAATCTGAATTCAGATTAAAATCTGAAAATTGGCATCTCTGCCGACTGCTATCGTAGGAAAGTTAAACCTTACCTTTTACTTCGGTATTTTTGGAGTTATCTTGTCTGAAAATTTGCCAAATTTTGCGAAAATTGAACATTGAGAAAATCCCTGTTTTAGTAAAAAAGGGACTTTTGACGCCATTTCAAGCTGTCTCTTTCTCAAATAACTTTATCTTTGAACTTCAAAATTGACTATGTTGTGCAAGTGATGGAAATACATCTTTATGCACTATTGAATCAAACATCCTTTGTCTCTAACTCCAGAAATCAGAAGAAATTGAAATTTCATCTGGTCTAAATTAGCGCTTTGTTTACATTTTCAAATATTATTTTTCGTTTTTCCAAGATGCGTTCGTGCAAAAGTACATTAAACACGCGCACGCTTCATTACGCAGTAAAAATTCACCGCGCGACGCGATGCTGCGCCTAGCGACTGACGGCGTAAAATGTGCTTAAATTCCCGCCATTAAGACCATGCGGTTTTTGTGACTTTAAATGGTCAAATAGTTGTTTTAAATCGGCTAAAAATACAGCTCGGGATTGTATGCAGTAGATAACCTTTGTTGGTAATGATAGAACACCCGGTTGAATGTTTAAAATGGGGCAAAAATCCGAAATTCGTTGAAACACAGCACTAGGGTTGGAACACCTCACCCTTAAAGAAAAAGTTTCTCAGGCCCAGTTCAGAACTCATGGCCACACCCCCCTACCCACATCAAAGTTGAATGCCCTGACCTATAAAAATTGATAACTGCCCTGCCCTCGAACTGTTCGATCTCAAGTTTGAGGGTGACGATCATTGGGCATGTTAGGTTTCGTACCATACAAACTCACACCTAACTTTGGAATTCAGCAATTATGCCCCACGAACAAAATCGGACACAATTGAAAACGTTTCATCATCGAATGCCGAGTCGCATATGACCTCACCATCACACTCGAGATGAGCAAAGCACCACGCCCTTCCATGTTGGATGCCTAACACCTCTCCAGTAACTACGTCATAAGCTTACGGTAGATGCTGTCTCTTTAGTACCACGTTCAAGCCCTTGGAGAGGGCTTGTTTTCTGAATGCCTGTTCATGTAGCTCTTTGGGTTTCCTGTTTTCGACCTGTAGACGGGTATTTGCAAGATTTTATGAGAATCGGCCATCTCAAGCTTCTATATCGTCACCTTATGTCCTATGCGCCCTGCGATGATGATGCTAACTACAAAACACACACCAGACTACTGTGTACCAGCACATCCAGACCTAGCTCGTACTCGTAGCTTGTCATCGTCTGTCCCTACCTCCTACCACAAGGGCGCCTATCGTGACAGAAAAATGCCTGAGCAACCTCTGCTAATTCCAGACCTGGCTTTTTGAAGTGACCATTTTGGGGGGCGAAGGACCTCTATTAGCTAAAATAGGCTGAATTTTTGCATGTTTTGGGGGCATGAACCCATAGGTCCGTGTGCCCTGAAAGCTCCTGAACGCGCAAGATATGCCCTGCCTGTGCATCTTAAGGTGGATGATAGTAATTGACAACTTTGTCCCCCACTTTATACTCGCTCATCAAAAGTGAGATTTTGTATCGAATAAAGTCATATTTTTTCTCATTTATTGCTGACCATGTCTCCTTTTGGATGTTATGAACAAATGGGCCAATTCATACTTTTTGCTTCTACTATTCAAACAGCTAGACCAAGCAGATATTTTGGTGATATGCTTTTGTTTGAGGGCGAAAACATGAAAAATTGGACTGTGATTTGGTCATCAACCTTTAGGTGGAAATTTTCTTGAAAAAAGTTGGGATGACTATTGCTTTAGGCACGGGGTGGGAGCCTGCGAGGTTCTCATAATTTTCCCGAGTAACATTTTACAGTTACCCGAATACGAGAAAATGTGCTTATGTAATCAAGTTGCTAAGAAATTTTTCCATGCATATTCTGTAAGGGATCTAATAAAAGGCATGGAGAGTTCATATCTCAGCACTGACTATAAGCTTATCTAAACACCCCAATTAAAATATGTTAAATATCAACATTTTAGCAATTAACTGTGCTATGCATGATCCATGGGTTGTATTCTTTATGCCACATAAGAGGAATTTGTTTCCCCCAGCAATCAATCCAAACAAATCCCCCGGCACATGAACATGCTTACAAATTAAAGTTTTGAATTCCCCTGCTAGACAAAGTAAAAGAAGTTTCCGGTAACCTTTCCCTTCCTAGTTTTTAGTGTCAAGAAAAAAAAATTCTCTTTGGGGAAAATTATTCTTCCTTGTCAATTCTGATAAACTCCAAAAGACCTCCACACATAAAATATTTTACAAAAATATGTTTTTCTCCTTCCTTCCATTGTTCGGATCGATGCTGGGAACCATCCTATTCGTGGCACTTCCTATGGGTGACTTCCCTACGGGATTTTCTTTTCGGTGACAACAAGTTGCTTAGGGCCATAAAAAAATATGTAAGAACAGTGGTGTACTAATGACTCGTAGGAATGCCTTGCTACCTTCTCCGAGTTGATGTAACCAATTGCATTGTCTTTAGGCAGATGCCATAACCTCCCATAATATATATTCCCACTAATATATATTCCTTCGATCACCGTAGGACGACACCCCCCCAAGTGACGTCATAACCACAATCCTCTTCCTCTTTCGTCTTAATACTGGGCTCGACAGATATAAGGGCCACATCCTGCAGGGGGCGGGGCGGGTCGGGAATCAAACATCGGGTGGAGAAGGTAAGGGCACGCTTCCTTACAGTCATTAGAACACCACTGTTCCTACATGACTCCATACAGGCATCTGCTTACCTTAAATCCGATGTTGATGTAACAAATTGCATAACATCGCCAGATTAGCACAGGTACTAGGAGGCGGTGCAGGATTCAAAACGTCACACCTGGATTGCACGTGAATCGAATGTATTATGAAATATGATTGGCAACATTCAGACGTAAGTAAGAGCAGCGCAGGGTCACATGCCAATACCAATAGCATGAAACCTAAGCACACCACTTACTAAGAGAATCAATTTGCTGAGCCCCTGAAAGAGTGGTCTCCTGCAAAAAACACTGGCCAGATAAGCGACGACCTAGAGGAGACTCACCCAAAACCAGCAACCCCCTCGTGCACAACACACGTCGCATAACTGAGAGGTTTTACTCCCAAGTATGAGGGTCTACAAGGCTTCAGAGCATCTTCGAGCCATTAGCATCCCATCGCCACCCCTGGGCCCATATGGGCCGAGAGGAAGGGGCATCCCCGGCGAGCGGAGACTGAGGAGGTCTGAAAGAAGCCCAAATCCTCAGACCCTTCGACTGCCACAGTACTCTGCGAGAAGACCCGCACCCGCGTAAGGACAGGAAGACAGGAGTCATCAACTGTTACCTATGCAGCCAGCCCACCTATCCCCCTCACTTGAAGCCCCAAGGGCAAGCGAGGCGAGGAGCGGAAAAGGAGAATCTTGCGAGCCGACATAAGCCCACTCTGATTCAACATCTCTAGACCGAATCCTACCCCGGGGGAGTAAGCTTCAGTATAGTTACACAAAGCAACCCCAAGTGTATCAATTATCTCCACCAGAATGGAATAAGGCCAACCAGAAGATTAACCCCATTCCGGGGGAACATCCAATAGTCATACTATGCCTATTCATCGTAATGAAAAAGCATCAGAAAGGACTACTACGATTCCGCACCTGAGGAAACGTGACCACATCAAACGAATGACCAGTAAAACGTTTTGAAAGGGCGCTGAAAAAGAATTCTCAGCAGAAAAAATGATTGAGTGAGTACCCGATACACAGACCCGCTCCAGGAACATTTACTCAAGGCTACCTCAACCACTGGATTGAGGGCAGCCAGGAGAGAAGAGAATCTAAAGATTTCAGAAAACTCTAAAGTCTAAAGAAATATCGCCGAGTAAAGGGCAGTGGCACCGAATGGCCTAGCCCCCAACAGCATTCCCCTTATCATACGAATGACTAAGGGGGACGCAACTGGTGAATGGGGAAATCCAATTAGCGAACAGAGGAAAAACCCTAAGTTGGATAAAGATCCCAGCTGGACTTCAGAGCAAAACATAATCTGCTAAGTTCAAATGGATTGCCTTCCAAGGATAAGTATATCCCGTTTGGCCCGTAGTCAAACTCATCAATATCCTAGCGGCTGGAACATCCAGCATAAGAATACGGTGAACGAAACGCAGCCCAGGCACCAAAAGATTCTCATCACTTTTATAAAAAAGCTGAGGAGGATTGTATAAATCCAGTCCTTCACACGATGCCAGACCAAGAGTGGAACTATTACTATATATACAATTGCACGGTATATGATAAAATAAGAGTCTATCCCACCATGTACAGAACCTCTGCACCTGGCGGGAAGACTAATTATCAATCCGACATAGAGTAAAATAACTATAATATATAGTATAATCACACCTCCATGATCAGAGCAAACCATCCAGACATAGATAATTGGAGTAACCACCCCTTTCAACAATATATAGTAATTGAACGCACAAGTGATAAAAATCATATCCATGTCTTTGAAATGCAAAGACTCATTATCAACCCAATCCATCCATCCCCCATGCAGAGAGATTGATAGGTTGCACCTCCTGTCATCAAAATAAGAGCAACAAAACCCGCCGCGGCGGCCGGTGAAGTGCCTATAATGCAGCTGAGAATCCCTGCTATATCGTGAGAATAAACGACCCCCTCGGGCATTCCGTTCACAAATCCGAACGATCGAGACGGCCCGCGGCGTTGCCACACCGCTTTAGTAGAGATTAAAGAAAATCCGACCGCGTCCTGACACACTTCCGAATAGAATATAGCAGGGGCGGTAGACTTGGCCTAGTCTTCCGACACAGAACTTACGCCACAAGACCGAATTAAATGCTCCTACATTTCATCTGTTGATCCATCGCCAGAGGGCGAGCGATACCCAAACCTCGATCGAAAAGCGATCGAAGCGATAATATGGCCTAAATTTAACGGCGAAATCCGACACACAATTTAGGCTACTGACGAAATTAATCTCCAATCGTATCCATCAACCCGGTATTCATCGCCCAAAGGGGCGAACGAAATATCCGAACTTCGAGTCAACCACGATCCGAAGTACTGAATACAAGCGTAAAAAACGTTAAGGACGGCAGAGCATCTCCCGTACCGGAAAAATACTGATAAAATATCTCGTGAAACGCGGCGAAAGACACCGGCATTTATTTCTAAAAGGAATTGAATCCAACGCGCCATCGACATGAATTCATGACCATAGCAATAGTGATTCCAATTTTTGATTCCTACCAATGACCGAACCAAAGGACCAGACTGTAGTACAGGAATCAAGACCCGTACGCACGCCCCGGAGAAGGGGAGGGGGGGGGAGAGACATCACTCCCAAACCGGTGGCACAACCAACCCAGGCTAGGCGCAAAAGCAGCGTTGGCGTTGTTTTTTATTAAAAACAAAAACCGATCCAAACGTCGGACCCTGAGGGTCTGAAGCTCGGAAGACAAAACAGTGCGACTATCTAAGATGCTGCAAACGCCTAATAAAGACATAAGCCGCCCCGAAGAACAGATTGAATGATGAAAAAGTCGAGTCCCACACCGGAGAAACAACTAAAAAAAGGGTAGGGCAATCATAAAAGGATTTTGACGCGCACCCATGAAGCTTACGGGAGCCGCCTACCCAACACCAGTGAAGGCGGAAGCTAGGCCCCGAGCGTCCCGGTGGTGGTAGGAAAACCCCGACGCCTGCTGTCTCGAGGAACGCTATGGCGAGCAAGCGCCGCCCCCGGCAGCAGAGGCACACCCAGAGGGGGGTGCACAGTCCCGCGAATGGTTCCGTTCCCCGCAGAATCATCACACCCCAGGATTGTCCTAGTGTAACAAGCGACCCGGCTTAACACAGCCAGTATCCCATCCGGGTAGATGAAACGACTGCTCCCATCGCCCGAATCCCGAAGGGATTGAGGCATTAAGGGCGGAGACCTACACCACAGTGACCTCAGCACTACCCTCAAAGACAGAAATACGGTAGTAGCTTAAAACCCCGTGGATGTCCTGGCCTATAATGTATGCGACGTATTATTTATTAAAAAGCAAGTACATGAACGGACACGTACACCAGTAATAAAAAAACAAGCATCGCCACGGTGTGCCGCAAAGTAGTCCCACCGCACACGTCCTCCTACACCCGCGCCCCGAACAGGGACAAACGAGGGTGTTACTGCAAGAAGAACTAAGACACTCTCCACAATTGGTCACCTTACAGCAACTCAGCGCCGGATGACCGTTGTCAACGTTGCTGGAGTTGGAGGTAAGTCAGGGAGTCAGTATACGTTATGACATATACCGAGAGGTACCCCGACATCACCAACCCGGTTTAAGATGAGCGAAAACCAGGGTTGACCCCTGACGACACGTAGTAATACGACGCTAGGGCTAAACCCCAGCGTGAGAGGCAGACCAACCTAGTTGGCCAACGCCCCAGCCGCCCGGTTACTACGGCAATGGCATGCCCGTGCGAACCCCCCCCCCTTTTCCTTTCCTCCCCCCGCCAAGTCCAATCCCCATCGGATCGCCTTCAACGGCATGCAGGGCGGGTATACTGCGCAGCAGAGATGCCGCGACTGGATCCCCAACAGGCAGCAAGCCTACAGAGTCAATGCCCCGTTCACAGAACCTGTTGATCCCTAAGAATAGTATTCAACATCCCTGTGACTAGGCCAAGTCTCGCGTATCGATTTCGTAAATCCTGAGATGAAGGGTCTATTGTATCGCTACTCCCCCTGAGAGGATTTAGCAATGGACGACGCACAAAATGGGAAAACGAAATGATAAAACCTGCTCAGCCTAATCCCTGCCTGCAGGACCGAGGCCATCAGGGTGGATGGAGACCAACGCATTAAAGGCCAAACAAATTCACCGAAAGAACGGACAATGCGTAGGCCTAAACAACGCCGCAAATCTCTCGAACTTACCCAACCCCCGTGATAAACGGGGTCGTTGTAACATTAAATTTCTACGGAGAAATAGCAACGCCCCACCACGAGGGTTCGTTCGAGAAGACCTCCACCTCTAAAATCCCCGAAGGGATTGAGGCCACCAGGGGGTGACCATCGAAGCATGGGCCGGCCGACTAATAGCGCCAGCCCTCCCGCCTCGCTGAAAATTGCCAAACACTCCTGCCGGCAGAACTCCCCGTGGGAGGGACGGCGTAATGAGTGGAGGCCAGCATAATTGAGCCAGGATAATCGCCCGCACTAAACAGGCGAAGCGTTGCCCAATATCGCTGAAGAAAAACAAACACCCGTCCAAGCCGACATTGATTCCCAGTGAATGGGGATTCCAAGCTGATGAATGGGTATGGTCTCGAAAATCGACCGGCAAATCCTCAGTGATGGTCCTTTGTTGGTCTAACCGGGATTACAGACCATGACCATCACCCAGGAGATTCGCCCGTGTCAAAGAGGCCCGCAGCCGACATCCCCGCTGTGGGAAGGAAGGCAAAGGCATCGAGACCAGCGCATTAAAAGCCCGTAGAAAATCGCCCTATAGATATCGAGGACGAAGGGCCCGACGATCCGCCGGGTGGGTTTCGCTGAAGCACGGGCGTGCTTGCAGCGGGAACCCGCCACCGTTTAACGCTTGCCCCGGGGGCAGCGTCCCCGTTAGCGGACCCATAGAAGGACACAACCCCTTAGGTGACGGTGGACACCATAACGGTGATCTCCGTAATCGGTAGGGTACCGAAAACGGTGACACGCATAGTCATTCCCATCCAGTCTAATACTCACCCCTGGTGCACGGGCCTGACACACACCGGGCGGGTGTGGAATCCTCTAAGGCGGGTGAACCCCCGCTTACAGCAGCCGTAGAACTCCCGTAACGCGATGGGTACTAATAGCGGTGTTATTGTGAATCGGGGGATACCGAAGACGGCTACCACTCGCCCAGTATCCTATCAGTCAAACGCACGCCTGAGGCGCGTGCCACTGACAATGAACGCAAACCAGACCCAAAGCCGTGTTAAACGGCGGGGAACCTCCGCTACATCAAGCGGAGGAGCTCCCGCTCATTACCGGTCAAGATCCCTACCGTCCAAGTTATACCGAAGGGACGAAAACCCAGGATATACCCTCCCCCGTTCCACTCCAGAGCGAACCAGGTGCAATAACCAGAGACCGATACGCACGGCTCACCTATTCGCCCCCGGAGTAGGACCAGCGGGCATCAGCATGGGTGTGGGTCCCTTGACGGCGACTCGGTCGATCAAGTCACGTACAGCCGCCGCGGCCTATAAGGGACACAAAAAACCGTCCTGACACGCACCAAGGCGGGGATCCCAATACACATTTACTAAGTTTAGATAGAAAATTTAATATAAAAGCATTTCCACAATCCTACAACTCCTTTAATCAAAGGCCATACCCCTGCGTTGAGCATAAGCTGTGGCAAGAAACAGTAAGGAACTAGGTAGTAAACCCACAAGTGTACGCTCATTGTGTAAAGTAAGGTCGTGCATAAATTATAAATGTAACCCAAACCACCGGACGCCAGCTTGAATCGAAACCAAAGCGTGTCGGTCATTTCCAATTACAATTCTTCACAAAGCATTGAAATCACATATATACAACGTTAAAAATATATATAAATTCACCTAACACATATAAGTAGTAGTGGGAAATAAAGACTACGATATGACCGTGGCGCAGTGCCACGCCCTACACGCTAGTCCAGTCGATGGGTGTGAAATTATGCGGGTTGTATGTTGACAAACCCGACGCAAAGTCAGGTATAAAGTCTTAAAATACCGACTTCCGCAACGAAAAATGACAAAACTACGGCCCCAGGACGTAATAAATGACATTTAACCGATTTTAACACAAGTTTCCGGACTACACTATAGCTAAACTGACCAAAAATTCGACAAATTAAGGGAGCTAAATACTTAACGTTTACCCCCTTACCGCACTTGTCGAACCCAGACGAAAAGAGGAGAGGATTGGTGGGCAATGACGTCACTGGGGGGGTGTGTCATACCGGGTGGATCGAAATGAATATATATTATGTGGGAATATATATTTAGGGGGTTCTGCTGCATCGCCTAAAGACAACATTTGTTACATCAACACTCGGATGAAGGAAGCAATTCCTGTATGATTCTATGGTTGTGGTTGGTGTAACGGAGAAAACATATCAGGGTCGGTGGTCGGTCGGATCGGTTCAAATTTTTTTTTTTAATTTTTTACAAAAAATTTTTTAGATCTTCTCCATGTTTTACTCTAAAATGAATACAATACACTATGTCTACCTATTTACAGCTTTTTTCAATGACATAGAAAGATCTTTTTATTTTACTATGTTGCTTTGTGGTCTTTGTTTTGTTATTGGTTTTCGTCTTTGTGTTGGTAAAAAATTTTTTTTACTTTTTTTAAATTGTGGATGAAAATAATGGGTCGGTCGCAGAATATTTTTTTTTACTTTGGTGTCTAATTGCATAAAAACTTTTGAGGTCGGTAGGTTTTTTTTATGGTTGTGTCAGAGGTTTGTCCACCCAATTTTTTTTTAATGCCTTACTAACGTCCATTGTCATTTTTGATGGAAATGGAATAACACAAAGCTTTTCACACTAACTCTCTGCCAGAATTTGTCCGCAGAGTTCTTTCACCACCCGGGTGCTCTGAGGATTGGCTTTGTCTGAGTAAGGTTGGCGCACTCCATTTGGTTTATCGCGCATGATGCTACCCCATAGTCCTTCGCCCTCTTTTATGCCA
Organism: Ophioderma brevispina; assembly: GCA_023653785.1. Classification (NCBI taxonomy): domain Eukaryota; kingdom Metazoa; phylum Echinodermata; class Ophiuroidea; order Amphilepidida; family Ophiodermatidae; genus Ophioderma; species Ophioderma brevispina. The sequence continues at coordinate 30,082 of JAMKCH010052285.1, forward strand.
ATATTGCGGTGCGCGCGTTGCCGACCTCTTGAACAATTCTGGCAGCAACTTTAGTTACTTTTTTGGGGCACATGAATACTGCAATCATGATATAAAACACTCTTGGAGACATACAAAGTCTTACCCATAATTTCCAGCAGTGTCTCAATGTAATGTTATAGGTAAGCATGTGTATTTTATAGTCAAGGGTCTTCAAAACACGCACATCTCTGAATCTAATACGAGTTGCTTAGATCAACACACACCAGCATCCCTGAGAAATTCACAACATCTTCTGCAGCTTAGAATCTAAGGGAAAAAGAAACAGAGTGGAAACTATTCTCCTGAATGGAAACCAAGATGGAGCAACATTTTGACTGCTATCTTCAGTAGACAGCAATAAGACTATTTATTAAATATTGCACAGCTTTGCAAACCAATAACATACATGGGAGCTCTCACAGACATACATTATCTTTCATAATTAAGTATTTTTGAGAGCAGACATTTTGAGAGGAAAAGTGTTATGGTAAAATTAATTTAAAATATGGATTAGGCACGTCTTCTGCAGATAGCATTACTACAACAATGTTATTTAAGGAATTTAGTTACTTTCCAGTCTAAATCGGCTAATTGTAGGATCGATTAGTGAATAGCCCTTATGGAGGCATCCACATTGGATCCACCTGACATCGAGGGTTTAGGGCAAAAAGGTCCCATCTGTAATAGCTGCCAGGTGTTACATTTGGATGGTATAACAGTAAATAAGTACACACGTGACAAATGGCAGCTATTGCAGATGGGGCCTTCTTGCCGTAAACCCTCAAAATTGATTATTCGATTAAAGGTTGCACTTTCAAGAAACCAAGAAACCCGACTCTTGCGGGGCTCGAACCAGGTCTGCTCAGTCGATCTTATACCCTGCCGACGGTTCAGCGCCTTAGACCACTTGACCACCTCACCCTCACAATGAGGTGAGGAAAGGGAAGTAATTGTAATCTATAACAAACCTTATAGTGGCTGCACATCTTACTGGCCACCTGTATGCATGAAACTATGTATACAAGTATACGCTTCTTGCATTTCCTGCTGGCTTTAATCCATATGGACATAGGTATGCGCCACCTGCTGCTTGGGTTGTCTGCAGCTGTGTGAAGATTCTTGAGGTTTCGAATCATAAATCTGTTGGGAAGAAAATATTCACAGTTAAAGGGGGATGGCTCAATATAAGTATAAGGATAGAAGTTTTCATTCTGATAGATTGGCCTTCACCCAAAAACCCCACCTGTTAAAGTTTCGCGCCGATATTCAATGCGTTTTCATGTGGTGAAGAGCAGAAAAACCGTGTTTTCGTAAGCTCCATAGAGTACTGTGTAAAATTAATTGGTCGACCAAAATGGGGGCATTTCACATTACTTCCAACCAAACATCCTTTGGTCCTAAGATTTCACAGGGTAAATGAGAGAAGAAAATAGTAGCTTCTCGATACCAAAATATTACCAAATTCCGGTAAAAATCTGGGCTTCTGGGGACGAGGTATTCGGGTGGCTATTAGTGAGATCGGGCCATGGACCTTATGGAAGTATTGGAAGTTGGTTTTACTGCAAACAAGGTCCAAATTCAATTAGCCCTTAAAATCTCTCAAAGGTGTTCCACCCGATTACCACTGTACATTTCTTTTTTCTATGTTTTGGAGGAAAGGCCATCGCCAACAGAATTATTCCAAAATTTCCTTTGAATCTGACATACCGTTCTAATGTGAGCAGCAATTCTGTATATTGCAATAGCCCATAGGTTACCCTACAAATAATTTCCAGTTACTGTAAATAAGCCATATTTCAGCTTGTACTTAGCATCAAAGTGGAAAAGAATTTATATTTCCAGCTACTAGATTCCCTCAACAGGGCCATCAAAATGCTTATGATAGCTTCTCCCCAATCCCTAATAAGGTCTGTCATGTTTGCCTTCACATGCAATCCCTGGTTACAGTGACCAAATCATTTTAGAAATGTATGACATATACTGTATGGGGGATATTGTTGAGGCACTCGCTTCAAATGCAGATGACTTTGCTTTTCTCAATCAGTACACCATGCTTGTCCTAATCAGTGCAGCACCCAAAGTGCTTAAAGCAAATTTCACAGTTTGCTCTTAGGGAGGGGTCATTATTAACACCAGGGGAATGGAAGATTTGAAAGGACAAGTCAAAAGTATTTGGTAAGCAAGAAGATCTATCCACTACAGTTTGACCCAATAGAGGTTATGGAAAGAGTTCCATATGTACACCCTTTAAAATGATACAGAAAACAAATAATTTTTATTTATGGCCTAACACTAACAACTAACAAACACTATAACACTAAGGCCAAAAATAAAAAAAAAAAAGAATCTGCTACTTGTACAACTTGGAAGGGGAGGGGGTACATATGGAACTCTTACCGAGGTGATTTACATCTGCAAAGTGAATGTCCACAATTGTGGACCAAAATGACGATCAACTATAAAATACATACCAAGAAAACGCTATTACCGAACAAGAAAATGAAGTCACCTGTCAAAAATTTCCACTGCCAAATACCCTCGGCTCTGCAGCTCCTTGAATTTCTGACAGATGAGGAATATAGTTTCTCTAGGTGGGAAAAATGACAACAGCACAAGAACATTCCATTAAATTTTTATTAACGGTCTTTCAACAGACCCATTCGTGACCAATAATGTCATCTGGAGTTTTTATGTTGAGCTTACTAGTTTCTTCTTACCATGATGAGCAGCAACATAAGGTCTGTTTTTGAGTCATTTAGTCTTACACATAAATGTCAAGCAAGCAAAGAATTAAATGTTGATTTGGTCTTTTCTGTACCATTTGGCTATATAATCGTTTGTATTTTGACTTAAAGGACACATAGACACATTAGGCCAACTTGTTTTCTTTAATAACCACCAGATGCTCTTTGCTATATAGCATGTTGTACTGTCTATCACCAGAGATAATCCAACAAGTAATCTAAAGGAGTATTTGGTCTTTTTGGGCATTCACCTGGATTTTGTATGCTCACCTATTAAACAATAAAAACTCATAGAGGGATCTGTGTTTCAGATTTAACTGCTGCCTTTGGGGTCCAATAATACACTTGCCCAGACAAGTGTGACTGGTCCAGGTACAAAGCAGGTGACTGTATAGTTCCCAAATTATTTCCCCAATGGCCACGAACCTGAAAGATGGTTACCCTCTATTTTATGGAATAAGTACATTCAGAATACACCAGCAGTGACAACCACAGATTTTATATCATTAAATGAGTGGGCATGTGAAAAGCACCAAAAAATTTGTTGAGGATGTGGATCGCTTCTCAGCCTTTAAGATGAATAACCTGGGTGATAGAAACTGGTGATTACATAGTGTCATACTGCTGCCGCTTTTTCTCAGCGGCAAGCTGCTTGGTGCATGCCGCTTACAGCATTGAGCTATTATTAACTCCCTCCAAATTGTCGATCATTTACCCACCGTGCTCCGAGTGTGACGTGCGTCAACAGTGAATGCAGATTGGCTTGTTTGAGTATGTTGGCCGCCCCATTGGTTAATCGCACGAGGCTACCCATAGACTCAGCCCCTTTTATATGGCCAATATTATGGCGCGGTGTTGCCGACATCGAACAATTCTGGCAGCAACTTCAGTCAAGCGACATTATCGCTTCAATTCTTATGTATTCTTATTTCATGACAAAACTTTCCCTACAAATAGAAAGTTTCCCGGGAACCAGGTTCTCTTTCCAGAAACGCGTCGTAATCTATGTGCTACTATGTCATGCCTGATTGGACAATTTGTCAAAAGCACTGTGTAACTGTATAAAGGTCTATTAGGTAGGACATACGCATTAGTTTGGGAACGGGCCCCATGTTTCCCAGTTCCCGCACTTTTTCAGGCTTGCATGTATTTCTGGCAAAAATGTTTCACTTATCATATTATTAAAGGTGCGTGGTCCGATCGTCTTTGGGACCTCCCCTGATTTACCAGAAGTAGTATCGATTTTGCTATAGATGAAAGGCTGTATTTTTCTCATTGTCCCGTCTGAAAGTAGAGCCCTCAAATCCTTTCATTCCCAAGATATAAACAAAAACTGCCCAATTTTCGTGGTTTAACCATCAATATTAGCACAGTATTGAATAGCTTTGCAACATGCATATTGGGGCTACCATCAAACTGAAGTTTGTTTCCCATGGTACTGATGGGGGTGTATGTGCAAGTGCCAGGCTCTCCTATCAAGTAGAAACACCATACACATAAATCGGAACCATTGCACCTTTAACTATGTCACAAACCTCACCTGACCAAGCACCATGTTTGAAGCTGCCATCATCACAGGATCCGTTGGGTGCAAGCCTTCTCCATTCCGTCTGACCTGATGGCAAAAGAGTTCTTCAAGGAGTCTAGTGTAAAACCTTCATCATAAAAATTGGTTCTGTGAGTTCCAAATATGGTTCCATCTGCCATTTTTTTTTATTCTGGCAGGTAAGGATATGAATTAGTACAAGAAAATTTAGTAACTTTGGTTGGTTTTTCTGAAAGGGAGACGAACTTTTAGACTGAGTTTAAACCAGGGTTAGTCCTATCAAGAGGGGACCTTTTTTTTCTTACAACATACTCTAAAAGTGTGGCTGTAACAGGCGAGAAAATCTTCATGGTGGTCTTTTCCAGTCCAAACATTAGGAATTTTTTCTCACCCGTTACTGTAAACTTTCACAGTATTTTGAAGGAAAAAGGTCCCCTCTGAATACATCACCCTGGTTAACCCATGACTAACAGTTAGTCCTCCCTTTCAGAATACCACCTATAGGTAATACATGGCAGATTACCTCGCACTTTTTACAAACAAATAATTCCACTCCCCTTCCCCTCTGGTTACACCACAGGTGGTTGGGGCTCTTATGTATTTCCCTTAAACATTGCCGTGTAAGTTGCTCGGTGGGAAGGCATTTACGTGAGTTTCCGTAACCTGACCCATCTGACACAGCTTTTTCTGACACACTTATGAATTCGGAAACCTTAATGGATTAAACCTGTGCTTTTTTCTTCCATCAAGACATGCCCTCAATTACACTAGGCAAAGAAATAGATGTGTGTTACACGCAGTAACCCCGGCAGTAACTCGATGTGCGTGTGTGTAGGCGCGCTATTTTTAGAAATGAATTGTGACGGCGAGTAAAATTTAAAATTGGGGGGGGGGGGTAAATTTAGGCTTAGTATGGCTGCATCTGCATGCTAGGCTTGAACCCAAGCTAACCGCAACAAGCTACAGCTACACGATTCTGTCTAAATTATTAATCAACTGTGAGGGGCCTAGAGAGGCTAGGCTAAGCCAGGTTCTAGAACCTAAGCCTACTGTCCAACATGCCTATAGCCCTAGCCTAGACTATGAAATCAAATCGCAGTTGAGTATTTGCACCGAGCGGTAGGCACGCACATAGTACAAATGGCTGAATTTGGCCAATTGTGTCAAACGTATTTACATCTTGTTACTAGGTCAAGTACAACTATGGCCTACGCATACTCATCATACACCTCATTTTAACGATGCGTCCATTTGATTCCAGACATGTAGTAGAACCAAGTCTAGAACTAAGTACCACTATACTTCTTAAACTTCAAGGACAAATTAAATGAATCATGCCCTGCGCGCATTAGTGTCTAAGCCGATCACCTAAGACTGTTTATACCGATTACAGCCTCATTTTAATTTCAAAATCGGTCCATTCTGATTCCGATTCCGATTTTTTTCTGTGTACTTTTTGCGTTAGTCCCATAAAACTATTTTTGATTCACATCCCCGCCCGCGTGGAATTTAGGTGCCTCATCATATTTTTGTTTTTTATAATTTCCTCAAAGTGAATTTTTATCCTCATCATTTTGACCAAGAAACAATTTCCCAAGCAATCAATCACTCTGTGACCAAGTTTTATCAAATTTATCATTATGAAAATTGGAAAAATGATAGTTTCTAAGGTCACTTTTCTCCGGACTTTTTAACGTTCACCCGACTTTTTTAACCAAGTGGCATTTGTTTAAAGGTCCATGGACATGCTTTAAAACATACTTATAATACCACCAAAAAATGGTTTCATCCATAGTTTGTATTGGTATCAATGTAAAATCTGCATGCAGCAGTAATGAGAAACCATATATTTGATCAAAATTGGGCATAAGCTCATGTGTTTTGGACAAGCTATTCAACTGAATTCCAAAATGAAAGTGATTATCACGATGCAAGCGTGACCCAGAAGTTACGTCCGAGTAACAAATACGGTAACGTCGATACGCCATGATCGTCATCGTGAACGGACGTGCGTGGCCAGTTTTCTTGCATACGTACACAGTTGACTCCTCGTGAGATGCGTCGTACCTGTTGTATCATATGGCATAATTTTTCTTGATTTCGTGGCGTTAAAATTTACGACAATAATGGCCTGTATTTTCGAGCAGTATGCGCCATCGGCGACCGTATACCGACAAGGAGTATCAGAACAGAATAGCTTTATTTAATTCCCATACAAAGAACCGACAAGGAGAGATATCGGGAGTGTGCGGTGCGGTTAGCCCAAGTGTGCATGAGCTTTGTTTACAACTTGTCACTCTGACGTCATTACACGGGGTCAAATCCAACTCCGCATCTTGATAACGCGTTCGCGAAACAGGAGAATGGCCCTGTCAGGTTGGTTATGATTTATTGGGTATATTTTCCCGATGTTCACTTTTAAAAAGTCTGTGGTCGATATGATCAGATACTGTTGAGGTACGAAAATGTAGAATTTGAATGTCTACTCAGCCGTGGTCCATGGACCTGAATTCACAAGTGGTGGCAAAATTACACAACAAAGGTATAGATATCTCATCGGTGGTACCGAAGTTCCCAGGCCGTACACACATTCCTTATTGAAGGATTTTTGTTGTCTGGTTGTTTGCATGTATGTCAGTCTTTTGGGTTGCCAGCCTTTTTTACAATCTGTGAAAATTCGGAAATACGCAAAATTACGCGTTTCTACCCTTTCCTCCCGACACCGTAGCGTATCCAAATTTAAAACGCTGGCCATGATTTTTTTCAAAAATATCTTTGCCAAATTGAATAAATTATCATATTTTTTTACTAATTTATTGATTTTCAGGATTTTCCACAATGTTGAAATTTGTTTTCAGGTTGCAAATTTCAGCCTGCAAGGTCTGTGTACAAGTTTTCTGAGTTTCCATAAGGCAATATAATGATGTACTTGGTGAAGGACACAGCTGCGTTTCCTGACCTGATTAGATTTTGGGCGTATTTCGGGCAATTGAGTATCAAATGAGCTAATTAATAAGCAAAAATCAGCGTAATTGGTTATTTTTTGAACGGTACATCGGATACTTAAAATTTCTTCACTGCATTAAAGCCGATCATGGGGCACATCTTTTTTGGCAATTCAAAGTAGTATGTTCGGCTTATGTATGCAAATGGGCTATTAAATATGCATAATGCGGTCACTCTGAAACGGTACGCCGATAGGCAAAATTCCTTTTCCACAATGAGACTACATTCCATAGGGAGGTTTGGTGTGTTGGGGAGGGTGGGTTTTGGGGAGTGGTTTGGGGAGGGGTTGGGCATTGCTGGGGTTGGGAAGGGGGTGGGGTGTTTTGGTTTGGGGTTGTGGGTAGGGAGGGGGTGTGGTGGGATAATTGGGGGAGGGGTGGGGTATTGGGGAGGGGGTGTGGTGTTGCGGGTGTTTGGGAGTTGCATGGTGGTGGCGGGAGGGGGTGTTGCGGGTTTAGGGAGGGGAGTGGTTTCTGTGGCGGGGGTGTGGGAGCTGAGTGGGTATGTTGCGGGTGTTGGGAGGGGGCGTGTTACGGTATTGGGTGGGGATGGGGTGTTGTAGGGGAGTTAAGGAGGAGGTGGGGTGTTCATGGTGTGGGGTGTTGTAGAGTGTTGGGTGTTGGGAGGGTGGTGGGTGTTTGCGGGGTTTTGGGGAGGGGGTGGGTGTTGTAGTTGCTTTTATCGCATGTTAGTGATCGCGGTCAATTTGGCGGTGACATAATTTACGCATTGCATAATTTACAAGTTCGCCTTGTTTCCCTAGCAATAGGTCCAAATAAAAAGCAGGGGACATGGCATGCTAATACACTGCACGTTTTAATTTCCCGCACTATAATTACCCCCTGATTATGTTGTCACAATTTGTATCGTTCAATCCGGGTCAAAAAAAAAAAAGTCCCTCCCTCATCAAATTTCGAAAAGTCTCCGCCTTGGAATCAAAATATTTTTTTTATTGGGGCCTTATCATCGCCATTTTCGACAGCCAAAACTCCAGAAAGTAGCAGATTGATATAGGTAAACCACTAAAATGGCGAATAGTAAGTAGGACAACATTACACCTTTTATGTACATAAAATAATCAATTGAATTGTTTCAGTTTCGCTTTATTTTTCACTGTTTGGGCCCAGTTGGAACAATTTTAATTCAAGTTTGGACCTCTTAGATATTAATCTAATCGGTTGGAAAATCGGTAAAAACGATGAGAATTTTTTCCGATACCGATCAGATACAATATAAGGTCAAATCGGCCCGATTTTCAAGAAATACCGATCATATCGGTTATTCTTAACGCAGCATTATCGCGCTATAACCATGTATACTAGAAAGGTAGTGGTTACGTCCGCCGTAGACGGCTATAGCGGCAAAATTATGTAGCCGTATACGGTCAAATAGCCTGCGTGTGTGTGGGAGGATCCACTAATAGCCTTACATGTACGGCTATTAGCTGCAGAATTTACGTAACCGTAGATCGTCAAATAGCCTGTCCTGTGCGAATCCTACTCAAATTTGGTTTCAACAGGTGTAGGCCTATTTTAAACCACACTCGGGATAACCAATTTTCGATGTTTTAATTTGGTGCAGATGGGGTTATACAGTAGCCTGTAGGCCTACTGGTTTACAGAGTAGGGCCCCCTGGCCTAATAAAATACAGGGAACCCTAACCCTAAATCCTAAACCTAAACCCTGCCAAGGGATCCACGTTCAGTTTTCATTTCAGTTAAAAATTTGAAGTGTATACGGCTATTCATAGGATGATATGTGTACAGCTATTTAGTGCAAAAATTATATAGCCGTATAATTTACGGCTACGTAACCACTTCGTACTAGAAAACGCACTTACACTCTTCTTACTTAGCCTAGCTAGGCCGGGAGCTAGGTGCAGTCAAAATCGCGCGCGATTAAGACACAGCGCATGATGTACGAACAAAATAAATCTCTTACACTGATACACAAAATACTGGTCGTATAAGTCGACAAATACCAGGCATTCCTTGTGAGACTTATACATTACTTTGCATGTTTGTACTTCTAGGTTTACACAGGGAAGAACAACAATGGGAATTGACTGTGCACAGCCTGCCGATCCCCATAAGCAAATTTTCATGTTCGTTTATCATGCACATTCAGTTTGGAGCTTCCGCGGTTAGGAATATGTCCTATGCTATTGCTATGTCCGATGACGTATGCAGATGGCATTGGATGGCATGCGCAGAACAAATAAGTTAGATGCAATCGTCCAATGGTGGTGCCCTGTGATGTCACCAAATTGCTGAGTCACAGTCAAACATAGCCTGGTTTAAATACCGTCCATGATGATACTACTACTAAAGTCTGAGCCACACTTCCTTTAACGCATAGTCCGCTCGTCAATCGTCATGCCACTTCCGGGACTAGTGCAGTGCTATGCAAATTATGCACTGATCATGCACGATTGAGCCACTCAGCATCGGCGATTGTTGTTAAGGAGCACTACCACCGAATCACTGCTCAGTGCGTGTTACGCTAGCGGAACGCACTACACGCTTTAAATATGCTTATTTTGTAAGGAATGGTGGCTTCTATACTTTAGTGGAACTTCAAATCAAATACTGTGAGTGACTCAACTGTAAGGCCCATGACATACTTCCAGTTGCACAGCGAGTGAATGGCGTGCACAATACCGAATTTTGACCCAAGATCAAGAGTTACGCATGCTCACGCGCATCACGCGGGACGCTGCATCTGGAAGTATGTCATAGCCTAGGCAAGGTTTGTATCGTTTATATAAAACAAATATTG
>JAMKCH010052286.1:0-11038 GCA_023653785.1 Ophioderma brevispina
AAAATAAACGCTCCAAATCCAAAGAAATAGTTTGAAAATATTACACTATCTTTGTGTATTTACTGATTGTGGAAGTCAATAAGAATTTGGAAGCAAAGTATCAAAGTGTTGGTAGGAATTTGCATTTCATGATACTTCAAGACCATAAAACTCCTCCAGGTTGCTATACGCCGGCTATGCGCCCATGGTTCTCTTCTAACAAACAACAATTATGTCGAATGTTATTCACTTTGTCTTAAAGCCAGAACTTACTGATCATAACTTCCACCATTGCGTAACTGTTTTCGTATCTTTCAAAGTTTCTTTATGAAGTTAATCCCTTTTAAAGAATTTCATATCTGTTCAAGTGTGAATAACTTATGTTTAACAAATTCGTTCACCGTTTTCACTCAACCAGAAAGTGGCACAAACTCGATTTTTGTGTTCCGCAGTAAATTGGAGTTATTTCTCGATTGAAACAAGCAAATGAGATAAAACAAAAAAATCCTGGAAAGCCTGGTCTTTTCTCTTTAATGTGATGTACAAAACGACTTACTTATTTTGAGATATAATATTGAAAAAAAATCGGTTTTTGATTGTACCATTTTTTTTTAGACAGGCTGTGCTGGTTAAACACCTAACCTGACAGAATTGAGCATCAGTCTTGATCTTCTTTACTTCTAAACCTTTTTCCAATTCAAACAGATGAGTGGTTATACCATAGTCAAGAATCATTTGATGAAGGGCAGATGATCACATCATGTCCATCAGGATAAAACAACTGTATCAATAACTAGATCTGAGGACAATCCTACCCCAAACCTGTTGCTGCAAATCACCACATGGTATCCTTTCTAGAATATTAGGTAGATGTGTAGACGAGTTTCTGGTAGATCAAGCATCCTTTTCAGGTATACTTATTATGTAACCTTTGCTAATGCTAGGGGCAGTGGCGTACCAAGGCAGTCGATCCATAGGGGGCAACATTTCCAAGTCGTCCTACCCAGAGGGGGCAAAATTCGTAAGTTGTCCCAGTGATTTGTTCCAATTAAGTTCGAACTTGACGAAATGTGCGCGTAACATGCGAAAATAGCCGATTTTTAATTTGGCCCAAATTTAAGCTAAATTGGTCGAAATTCCCCAAAGAGGATAGATATTTTGGTCCATATCGTCCTGCTTTTTCGAGCCAGAGGGGGCAACTTTCCCCTCCCTACCCAGTGTACGCCACTGGCTAGGGGGTTGCAGAAGTGGTGCCGAGGCATTTACTGAAGGCAAATTTTGGTCCTCCATAGACACAGTACAAACGGTCAGTTCATTTGGGGGGGGGGGCTGGGGTTCTGAGCAGGTTACACCCCCGGTTACACCACTGCAGACTATATGCAATACAATGCATAACAAATGCTGCAAAATTTGGCAACATTTGTGTACAGATTATACTTGAATCTGTACATAAAATATGACAACATTTGCATACAGTTTAAAGTAAAGGTTTAATGCCAAATACCATTCCTCCGGATAACTCCTGGGGTTTTTTGCCATATAATAAAAAAAAAAAAAAAACATTTCAAACCAGAGCATTACTAATCGGCTTACGTATGTGCGAACTAACGAAACAGAACCTCCCATTGGATTTCCACGCTTTAATTCCGTTATGCACGTTAGGCATGCATGACGGAATAAAGTCTGTAATCCAATGGGGAGTTCTGGTTTCGTTTCGTTTCGCAAAATACAGGTAGCCTAACTATTCTGCATTGGCTCTGGGCATCCCTCCGTTTTCTCTGCACCACTGCCGATCACGCCCCCCCCCCACTTCTACAGATCATTGAAGACAACATAGCTTTGTTAATTCTTTTTCCTCAAAGTCAGCTGCAACTACCAACAATTTATTGCTACAATGTACACGGTGTCTACCATCGGGTTGCACAATTAGATCTTGCTCTCTTCCCATCGAGCCATCTGTCAGTGACTGTTTAGAGTTATTCCATGACTCGTCAAATCCCCTTGGAAATTCCCATTTGATCAAATATTTTTTTAAATATATTTCCAAATGCGAACAGCAAATTATTTATATCTGATGACCATCTTTGGAATGTGCTAATGAGCTTATTTTGATAACCATCTAAAAAGCCATCTTTTGCCCAAAGCCTCATTTTTAGATTTTTAGCTGTATTTGTCAAATACACGCCACGATTAGCTAGAATTTCGCGGTCTCGGCTTTCGCTTTCCGAGGGGTTGGGGTTTGGGTCTGGTTCCTTCCGGAACCTTATTCGGGCGTCTTTGGCGATGGAAGGGGGGGGGGCTTTTGTGAATTACATTTAATGCAGATCGTTCGCGGGGTAGGAGGGGCTCTATTTTTTTCAGGTGGCTCGATTTCCGAACTTGGTGCTTGGGAACTTAATTTGTGTCCCAAAGGTAGGGTCTTGGAACTGAAATTTTGTGAAATTTGCCGTATTTGGGTCCGATATTTGTCTAAAATTGAGCTTTTTGGTTCAAATTTTTTACCAAAGGAGACCTATGAACTGAATTGGTCTTCAACCGGGGTCTCGGTACACAGTATACTATTAAAGAATATTGTAAATTTTCAATATTATACGGGCATTCCGCATCAAAAATACGTAAATATTTAAGAGCTTGGGAATATGTATGGATAAAAAGCACTGATGACCACACAAACCGAACAAACCTGCCTATATTTAGACCATCTTTTAAATATAAATTATACTTTACAGTAGGCCTATTTAGTTGTTAGAATGAATGCTGCTGTACACTAATGGAAACTTTACACAAGTACAAGATGAAGGACTACAAAGCAAAGTACAACCAATCAAATGGATACGGTATTTTTACACATTTAGTGGAATGGGGGGGGGGGGCTCCTGTAGCCCTACATCCAGAAAATGCATTTTCCCATTGGAATATTCGGCCACACTCGGCACAGGCAATAATATATATTGCTCTCAGACATTAAATTATGTGAAATGAAAAAAATAAAAATATTGATCGGTTTTAGAAATTAGGGAAGTGCAAATTTGGTACGAAATACCATTTTGCCGCTTTCTCCCATGATGCACTCACGTTTAAACAATGGCTTTTATGAGTTAAGAGAAGGCAACTATCAGTGATCCACCCTAACGAATCAAATATTGAAATTCGCAGGAATAGCTTAAGTGAAAGATTAAGTCTTCAATTCCTCGCATACGTTACCTTTCCAACTGAAAAATTGATAGAAAATGAATAAAAGCAGGGTGGCAAAGATTTTAATCTACATTCAATTACAGGTTGCAGTAAGTGTCCGTGCGCGTGCGGACAGTATGATAAAATATCAATTTTTGGCCTTAGTACGTTGCTTTCGGTCGTATCATTCAAGGGTATGTAGGACCCCTTAACTTGTCGCAGACATTGAAATGCCTTATTGTTGATGTTTTTTTTTTTTGATTGTCTTGATTTAGCACATCACTGATCGTGCCTTTAAGAATAGACAAATATAATTAATATAACAATAAATTGGGTGCTGGATACTTTTTAGAATTTTTGTGTGTGCCCTTTTCCGGACATGTATGTCCATTCTTTGTACATGAAGAAATTATCAATCAATCTTTATTTGTTCATCATAGAATACAGTAAAACAATTGATAATAATTATGTAAATATGCAGGTACAGGGAAAATAATCGTTACAATATTATAATTAAAAGGATTTAAATAATAAATTATGAATCAACCTGGATCAAATTACATAATTTTATTATCATTATTATTATTTCAGGTTTAAAAATAAGGAAATTGTTGAAATGTGAGTGGCTTTAAATATTAAGAAGTACATAAATTTCTTTTTAAAATATGTAAAATTAACTATTATTAAAAACAATAGAATGACTATTATTAAAACCAAAAAATACACACGTAAAGTATTCAAATCTCACCTTCATTTACACACACAAACAGACACATACAACCCAAATTCGCAACACAGGTATACACACACGCGCGCGCCCACCCTCGCAAAGTCCCGAACGCCCCCAGAGCCACAGCATGACCGTCAAGTTGGGTATATATGCAATTTTTTTGCTGAAAGTGGTAGTATAGGGTGTCTACTTTAAGAATCTGACGGATGCCACCTTGGCACCCTTGGGTATTTTTTTTTATTGACGTCATAAGCCACGCCCACTTTTTTCACATACCTATCAATTATGACTTATCTAGTTTATGTTATATAACTATATCATGTTTGGTTTCAAATTAAAGCTTGTGGCAAATGTAATGTAAATATAGAGGTTAAAAGAGATAAAACTCAAGTAGAGGTCACTTAAAGGTCATTTATGGTCATAAAAAGGTCAAATAAGGTCGAGAATTTAACAGGACTGTGTAACATGTCATGTTTGGTATCAAATCAAAACCTTTTTCGGTACGAAATAATACTACATGATTGTATACAGGTTCCAGTATGTCAATTCAAGTTAGAGCCGCGCTGGAATATGGCTTGTAAAAACACAAGTTAACATCTTTTGAGACAAGGATAAAAAGGATATGCAACGAATATGCCTATTTTCCTGTCTCCACTACCTTTCGTCCTCTGATTCCAATTCTTCCAGAGGCTCGTCCAATTCTTCCTCATCAATCTCGACTCTGGTTCAATTTTCTTTGTATGCACATATTTGAACATTGTTGTTTCGCTTCACACTTACAGTATGTAGTACATGAATTGATACGCCAGCTGCAATTACCTCTGGAGCACGGTGGCACTGACTTGCATATCCACAGGCAACAAGTTCTAATAACTCCTTGGGAGCAACCACTGTGCCATGAACAGGTACAGGAATATCCTCTCCTATTTTCCATTCAAACATGGAAATATTAGTTGTAGGGGTAGCCCATCTTGGAGGTGATGCATATGTAAGGCTGTTAAGGCCCCCTTTTCAGCATTGTTATCACCCAATGACACCATATTTTTTTAAATCCCACCTAAAGATCCCATTTTTACCACCGTCACCCAAAGACCCCTAAATTGGTGGAAATTTTGAAAAGTTTAACCGAAAGTGACGAGACCTCAATTTTTAAGAAATGTTTGAAAAATTTTCACCCAAAGATATCATCTTTTTGAATATTTTGCAAATTTGTCATCCAAAAACCCTTATTTTTGGACTATTTGGCTGTTTCTCACCAAGGCCCCTAATTTTTTTGGTGTGTGTGTCCTCTGTCACCGAATGCCCTGGGTTTAAAAGCGCCAGCCTTATACTCATATCTATTTCATGCTCTATTGCTGACTTGTCAGTAGGATCTTTGGTGGGTCTTTCTTCCTAAATAATCTCAAATTGTTGAGAGATTCCATTATCTTTCCGCAGTAAAAGTAGGAGAGAAAGTCTATTCCAGTGCAGTTCTTCTACACCAGGTTCTGTAAATATTTAAAATCTAATTGTGAGCAACAAGTTCAGAGCAGAAATCTTTCCCTTGCCAAATGGATACGATAGGTTAAACTTAATGGGACACTTAAGCCTAATTGGTTTAAAACAAAGAGATGTTAATTTTTAGAAAACCATTTACTTTTAATATCAACTGTGGGTCATGAGGATTTTTTAACAACTTTGTGTGTTTAAGTACCACATGCATATTAATTAGAAAATGTGTTAATTAGAACTGTCCCATTTACCCTATTAACATTCCAACATTGTGGTAAGTGGGATATGTACAATTTCGGCAATTTAGGGGAAAGAATATCATGAAAAGAATATATATTCACGGCTGTTCTTAATTGAAACCACGACTTGCAGAGCTTCAAATGGGAGGTTATTCGCTATCTTTGCGCCAATCCGTCAGTGTTACTAATTATTAGGTAACTGTTGTTAATGGCTAGATTAGCCAAGCTTGACAAAAAAAGGAGTTTTCAGAATACTTTATATGACATAGCTATAACAAAATAATGATAATCCGAAAAGATACATAAATGGTAGTCATCTAAATTGGCGTTGCTATCTGTTTTATTCCGTGTGGATTCAATGTGTATCCTTAATTTGATTCAAAACATGACATGGTACACATTTGTATTGTATTACTTACATTCGTGACCCCATTTGATCTTTTTTACCTTTAACCCTCGTCTACCTGAGCCACTTTTGTAAGTAAAACTCCCGAAAGCGGGGGTGCCTGTGATTTTCGTTACTGAACATCTGATTCCTATAAAATTTGGTACCACATGGTAGCTTAGAGTTTCTTCTTATCATTGGTATAAAAAATAGGTACCAACATTCCCATTATGACGTAAGTTGAGGAACGTATGAAAAATACTGGATGGTGGGAAATTGATATGTCACCATTTTACTGACTCAAAACATTATAGCACTAAAATGGTCTGAGTATATCAAGTAGAGCAAAAAACCGTGTGGACTTTTTGGTGAAAAAAACATTCCCCCTATCCTACACTATCCCACACTGACATGCAAACTTTATGACGTCATTCTGACATAATTCTAGGCATGTCATTTTTGGTATCAATGGAAAGAGGAGGGCCATAGCTATTTATTGGTACTAAAATTAAGTATCTGTGATATTCCCTTGTGTGGTATTCAGCATATTGGGTCCTTCTCTAACCGATAAGGTGGTTGGGTTTTTCCACCCACCCCCATCCCATGAACCTCACTTTGGGATGCTCCCTGTGTCTACTAATACCGCCCGTGGATGTTTGTTATTTGCATAAAAAGGGGAAGAAAATGTCATTTGACAATTACATTAAATAATTTGACACTAAAAAGGGGGTTTTAGCAAGGCAGAAAACCCTGAAGGGGTGGCAACCACCCACCTTCGGTAGACAAAGGTTAAATGACCTATATTTGTCTTGTGATCCACATATTTGCATTCGAATTTTCATTACTTTGATTTGATACTAAATCTGATATGTTTATATTACAAACTAGATTTGGCATTGTTAACTAAAAAATTGAAAAAAGGGGCGTAGCTTATGACGTCAATAAAAATGCCCAAGGGTGCCAAGCTGGCACCCATCAGATTCTTAAAGTACACACTCTCGACTACTATTTTTAGCAAAACAGTGCATATATACCAAACTTTTTGATTCATAAGACGACATATTACACATTTTATATTGTATTACATACATTTGTGACTCAAGTTGACCTTTTATGACCTTAAATGACTTTTAATGATCTTTACTTGTTTTTAATGGCTTGTGATCCACATATTTGCATTCCAATTTCCATTAGCTTTAATTTGATACCAATCATGACATGTAACAAACTAGATTTGTCATTGTTACTAAAAAAATTGACCTTTTATGACCCAAAATGACCTTTAAGTGACCTCTACTTGAGTGTTATATCTTTTAACTTCTATATTTACATTGTATTTGCCACAAGCTTTAATTTGATACCAAACATGATATAGTTATATCATAAACTAGATAAGTCATATAGAGGAATGTGGAAAAAGTGGGCGTGGCTTATGACGTCAATAAAAAAAAATTGCCCAAGGGTGCCAAGGTGGCATCCGTCAGATTCTTAAAGTATACACCCTCAAGTACCATTTTCAGCAAAAACATTACATATATACCCAACTTGACGGTCATGCCATAATTTGGATCAAATCTACCCGACTACACAGTAGAATCTCAAGATTTCTTTTATCGCGAACGAGGAAAGAACTCACCCCAATGCAGCAAGGACATAACATTCGAAATCTGTTCACTGCGTGCACAATAACAATGGACCAGATGTAAAGAATGTGAATTGTTTTCCAGGCCGATTATTGAGTATCATTAGCCCCATTGTTCGCTGAGCATGTTGAGGTTATGTATATCCATCGGTCATTGATATTCTAGAAATAAATTGAGTTGGCATTTTATTCATTTTTCTAAATAATGTGCACCCCTTTCATGTGGCGACAAAGCTTTTCCAGGTTAAGATAATATTGTTTTAATTTTAGTGAAGGAAATAAGTAATCCCCAGGTCTGGAGCACGAATATTTAATTAAAAGGCCAACATTGTATCATGTACCATAGCCTATTTGTAGGAATGTCACCAGAGTCAATTTGTTCCCCTGAAATACCATGCAATCAATGTTGAAAAGGGTTAGTTAAAGAAATGGGAAAACAAAAACCACAGCATTTATTTTCAATCTGATTTCAGGTTTAAAAAGCAAAGGATTAGTTATAACAGCTGCTTAATTTGGTAATGATTGGGAATCCATAAGTTCACCAAACAGTTGTGTTAAAACTGTAGAAATCCACGCAAACCTGAGTCAATGGCACCATAAAAGAGCAGCTGTTTTGTGGGTCCCAGGACGTTTCAGGTAAAATTCCGAGGTGATTTCGACATCTGATTTCGCCCAAATTTGGATCCATCATTCATGACGATAGTATAAGAATACCTGCTTGAAGACTTTAAATTCAAGGTCCGATTTGTATATTTGCTCATAGATTTTCATTTTTCCCCATTTTTGCTCATTTTTTGCTCATTTAGGAACTTTCTTGGAGTCCATATTTTAAGTCTTCACACATAGTACATTATCTATATTTTTGTCATATTTCTACCAAGTTTTATGTAAAAACTCAAACAGGATCACTTCGGGATTTTGACTTGTTTAATTTGAGTTCGGTGCCACGATTGTACAGCATTATCCATAGGTAAAATTTCAGGAAAAGCTTTGAAATGAAAATATTTAAAAATCTGTTCAATGGATTTCTTTATTTTTTTTATTAAAAGTATTTTTTGTTCTTTTTATCAATATGGAAATCAAACAGACTTTGAAATACTTTTGAAAATATGGTCTAATATCCCTACTATTTGGGCCTGAGAGAAACCTATATACCACAATATAAATGTTTGCTAGAGCATGCACTAATTTTGGGATGAATCACCGCCAAAACATGGTGAATAGTTCTTAACCAAAGATGTTTCTCCAAATTGTAAAGAATACAACCTTCCCGAGACTTTTGCGGGTGGCAAAAACATTGCGAGTGGGTCGTAAGCTAGCGGAGGGTAGGTATCGATCGCCACAGTGCTGAGAGGGAAATACACTGCGCTCTTGATGGCTACCCTTCACGATCTTACTTTTGCACAGTATCCCACTGGTAATCCCAGGCGGTGAAAGAAGGAACGGGAAAGTAGGCACCAACGCTAGAGTATCCCTGTCTTGTCCTGATATAGACTTACCTATAGCTCTTAATTGGGTTCACTTTCTAACAGCACATAGTGCTGCAATTGAAACATTTCTCAGCTAACGTCTCGTCTGAAAAGTGGTTGTGGAACTCCATCCTATAGTTTACAAGATATCTTGATATTGAGGAGCCTTTGTAAAATATCTATAGCGGAGCGTGAGCTCGCACATCATGAGACCTAACCAGAGAGTCAGCCGACCGAAAAAAAAAAAAAAAAAAAAATGGTGAATAGTCCTTAAAGACACTATCAGTGATTTGCTAAATCATCAAATCGAAAAAATCATCAAAAATCAGATTTTTGCATGTATCTAAGAAGTACAGGTATCCTAACATACCCTGCAAATTATAAGACCAGAAGCAACCTAATAAGGACAGAATCGGAGATTTCAGTCATTACTGTCCGTTCGGACACTTACTACAACACGTAATTGAATGGAGAATCGTATCTTGGAACACTGCCGTTTTCTTCCTTTTCTGTCAATTCTACAGCTGGAAAAAGGTAACTTATGAGAATTCTACAGACTTATCTTTCACTTTGAAGCTATTCCTGCAAATTTCAAATATTTTTCAAATCACTGATAGTGTCTTTAACCAAAGATGTTTCTCCAAATTGTAAAGAATACAACCTTCCCGAGACTTTTGCGGGTGGCAAAAACATTGCGAGTGGGTCGTAAGCTAGCGGAGGGTAGGTATCGATCGCTGGTGTATCCCCACAGTGCTGAGAGGGAAATACACTGCGCTCTTGATGGCTACCCTTCACGATCTTACTTTTGCACAGTATCCCACTGGTAATCCCAGGCGGTGAAAGAAGGAACGGGAAAGTAGGCACCAACGCTAGAGTATCCCTGTCTTGTCCTGATATAGACTTACCTATAGCTCTTAATTGGGTTCACTTTCTAACAGCACATAGTGCTGCAATTGAAACATTTCTCAGCTAACGTCTCGTCTGAAAAGTGGTTGTGGAACTCCATCCTATAGTTTACAAGATATCTTGATATTGAGGAGCCTTTGTAAAATATCTATAGCGGAGCGTGAGCTCGCACATCATGAGACCTAACCAGAGAGTCAGCCGACCGATCGTGAGGTTTTCGGCTTGCGCTATGGATGGTCAAGGCAATCCATTGGCTGACTGTGTCTTTCGCTGCTGGATCATTTGGAGGGACCGTGGACACGAAAAGCTGATGAGTCTTCTGTACGCTTGAGGTATCACTGAAGTGCCCTAACTGGGAAACAAGGCTTGCCCGACCGTCCCGCGGCTAAAGCCAGTGGGTCTCGTAAATGGGCAAGACATGTACTTCGGAAACCCGTCGCCCAGAAGCAACCGCCAAGCATGCCAAGAGAAAAACGCCGTCTTTATTGACAGCTTCAGGAGACTAGCTTTCCCTTGTGGCTTGAATTCCTCAGACACTAAGAACTGAAGCACTAGCGGCAAGGAGCACTCCGGAACGAGTGAAGGAACCGGGGGAGGTAGTACTATAAACATGACCTTCAGCAGATTGGTGAGGACAACTGTGCCACCTCCGAAACCATGATGAAGAATCCCAATCACGGTGTGGTAAAACCTGACTGTTTGGACACCCAAGCCCCTGTGAAAGATATTTGGTAGGAACTCCCTGATCTGTCCACAGAGAGCAGATCGATCTCACAATTGGTGCACCATCTATAGAACCGTAAGTCGAGAATCGTAAAACTATCTAGCTGACTTCCGCTCTGCCTGAGCAGTGAGCACGGCAGCGCCAGTTCGTGTGGGGGTTATTGCCCATCCCTGTTGGGTGACGGGCTATGTTTAGCTCTGGTTCATTCATCATTGCCAGATTCACCGTTGATACAGTAACGTGTTATCCTCTTGTAAATAAGTTAGTGTTTGGTCGTTATCCAGTGACTTAGAGTACTT
>JAMKCH010052287.1:0-11165 GCA_023653785.1 Ophioderma brevispina
CAAAGTAGCGAACAATGACGAGACCAATGGGCCATTTAACCCATTCTCTGCAGTGTACAAATCCGTTTTCCTCGAATTAAATCTTCATAACGTTATTATAAACATTCAATTACACTCTTTAAAACAACAAAAACACTGAGTATGTCGCAGCAGGTAAATATAAAGCCCGTATTCTTAGAAGATGTTGTAAACAATCGTTAACTAAAACAATCGTTATCTTTAAAATAGTGAGGGGGTAAGTAATACTCACATTTAAAATTATGGAACAAAGGTTATTTTAAAAGCAGTTGCGTAGCCAGGATTTTGTTAACGAGGGGGCAACAGATTTGTGAATGTACCGACACGGGTATGTACCCCGACACGTTTTTGTCCTGGCTCGCTATGCGCTCGCCGGTGGTTGACCCAAATTTTTACTTCTGAGGGGGAGGAATAACTTCAGCGCAAAGCAAGACTAATAGGGTTAGTAGTAGTATTGATCAATTAACCAGCGGGTATGGGTAAACAGTTATTAAACCAATTTCATGACGCCTTCTATCAGCACCACGCGCTCGAAAAAAAAAATTACAAGCTTTTTAGACAAATGTACCGACGGACCGTTATTACCGACAAAACATATCCCGGTGGTGGGGTGGGGGGCACCGCGGCCCCTGCCCCCTATGGCGACGACACGTTAAAAGTATTATAGAAGGTTAGCCGCAGAACAGATTCGTGGTATAATGTGACAGATTTGATGCGTTTAAGTGTTCAAAAAAATATTATCTCCTACTAAATGTCGATACTCCGCGAGGGTCTGTTTGTGATTCACATCTTCCAGGCTTTGTGGTGGAAAAACAGAAATTTGAGAAGAGTTAGTACATCAGAAGGTTATAAATAATCATAATAAAAAAGAGAGGAAGGAAGGAAAAAAAAAAACATATTCAAAAACCAGATAACACAAGTTTGCACGTTTTCGTCAGTTTTGCTTATACTAAGCAGATGGTTAGACCTTAAAGGTGCATTTGTGATCCTAGCCTCTCAATTTGCGTTTTGATCACTAGATGTACCCCAAAAAACGTCTAATTCCAAAATTTCAGCTGATTCTGACGGTGCGTTTGTGCGTGAGAAATGTTCGTATCACGGCCCCATGGCCAGTTGTGTTGTAGTTTGTAATTTTTGTTAGTTGTGGACATTAAAATACAAAATGACAATTTCTTCTAGAGTAGATCGCATTGCTTGTAAGCTAGGCACACATTATATACTTGGTCTGACTGTTCAGATGAGAACAAAATCCATTTCGTTGAGGTAAGTCGGGGAGGGGGGGGGGACTAGACTGTAGATCATGAAATGCCCCTTTAAGCATTGGGGCTAACAGTTCGCTACTAGTATAAATTAAGGTCTAGAAAATCTATGTTTATCTTTTTGCTTCAATACCAGTCCAGGGTCAATAAACACAGGAATCGAGAAGGGTTGTAAAAACTCGCTGTCGAATCGACACAAAAACTGGTATTAATTAGAACAGAGGTCTGTTTGTGATTCACTTCTTCCCAGCCTTGGTGTTGGAAAACAGTACATTGAGGGCAATACATCATCCAAAGTATTCAGAATACGATGCGAACAAGGAACGTTAAAAACTTTATCAACATAGAAACTTTCGTATACAAAGCCTTAAAGGCACAATAGGGGGATTTTTGCACACACAAAAGATAACATTCAATTGAACATATGTTAAAAGGCCCACATCTTTAGCATATGAAGTATTCTTAAGTTTTCTCCTAGTTTTTATGATCTTTATTTGATCTCAATTTTATCTTACACGGCATCTACAACTTCCAGTAAATTTACGCACTTCTGCAAATTTACCTGTGCAATTTACCGACCTTTACGCGCGATTTGTTGATTACATGCAACTTTGTACAAGTTGGAATTGACAAATGCTCATACAATTCTTAGTATCTGTGTAAAATTGTGTGCATTTTCACGCGTTTTTATCCCATTATGTACATCTTGGAAAATTTGACATATACACATACAGCTTCACACATTTTTTATGAACTCTGGGAACTTACCGACACTTACCGACACCGTTACATTTTAGTAATACAAAATAAAATAAATATTCCACAGCTAAAGAGTGAGATGCCAAGTTTGTGTCCTTCATGAACATTTTTTTCCTGTATATTCACACGAAGATGAGTCCATTTTTGACGGAATCGAATTGGTGGTTTTGGATTTGTTGGCGGGGTCAGGAATTGTTTTGAAAATATTTTGCGTGATTTTACCTCTAGGGGTCACATGAAGGGTCAGCTGGCGTCAAAAAATCAAAACGATCCAATTAAATTTGAGATCTATGTTAAGAACGTGTATACTTTACCACATCTGCAGAATTACGAATTTGGTGTAGTAGATGGCGAGTAAAACGTTAACCAGGGGTCAAAAGCTGTCAAATTTATGTAATACATAAACAAAATTCTTTCTCTTCACATGGGAAATGTACACTAATTTTGGCTTTCAAATTTGAGCTACATTGTTTCAATGTGAGTGCAAGAAATTCTAAAATAAAAAAAACGATCCATGTCACTAACAGTTTCCCATTTGATATATTAAATGATAGCCGTAGGCAAAGGTTCATCCTCATAACTTTCTTCATCTGCTTTTTATGGCATTTTGAAAACTTTAAATGCTCAAATCAAGATATATCCAAATGGACTTTAGAGTGTTTCCTGTTAAAATATACTGATAAAACAAACAAAACAACAAATAAGAAAACACAAGCTGACAATTTTTTATGATAGAAAATAGACGCACAAGAGATAATAGGAAACTAATAAAAGTATGTGTCTATTTCCATTTTTTTACTATTAAACATAATTATTTTGCCCATCATCCGTTATGTATTCGTTGCACTTTCTGTTGACAGTTCAATAGCACGGTTTAATGCCATGGACTTATTGTACCAACATTACATTAGGTTCTCTTTAATTTGTTTTTTTTTCTAACCACTGGGGAAATAAAATATTCATAATTTGCCTAATAAAAGTTGCAAGTAAACAATTAGATATTTTCTCAATAAATATGATAATTGATTTTCATTTCCACATAATGCGTCGACGAAAATCGCTTTTTTTTTTAAAGCGAAGCGGTTTCTTTCAACAAATTTGATTTTTTTTCATAAGTTTGGTAATCACACATTGTTTAAAGAATTCATCGGATGTAGTGTTAGTGATAAAACTTTTAATACTCTTAAAGTTAGTCATCTAAAATATATAAGAAAAGAGGGAGGTATCAGAATATATTTTGTTTTTTGTCAAGTGGTCGTCTAATTCCATATCGCGCCATGGGCTGGAATTTTGTGTTAGTTCGTTTTTCTGCCTTGGTAGTTTATGTTCAATAACTTTATCTAAACAGCAATCATTTTAATTAATTGATGTGAATTTATGTTTTTAACATGCTCATTATTAATTAGTATAATAAATTGTGAGTGGTTATGACGTTTCTTTATATTAAATTTCTTCAAAATTTGGAGACAAAAATAGCATTTCAGAGAGGTTTTGACAGTTTTTGTTTGTTTGCATTCTTAGCGAAGGAAAGTATGTTAAATTTGGTATGGTTGAAAAGCACTTGGTATAGGCTATTCCATGATCCATGGAAGCTGATTTTAGCAAATACTGTCCATTAGTAAATGCTTTGTGAAGTGTGACTACTAACACAAAATTTTGGTTAAAAGCCACAAGGTAAGAAAAACGCGCGAAAGGGAGCGGTCAATAACGAAGCGATTACAATCACGTCCGCAATCAACTGATAAGTACACGAGTCGCTGGCACTGTTAAGTCATTTATAGATTGTCTATAGCGAGTATCAGTTCGTTTCTCTTCGAGTTACTAACAATCCTACATTTTCGCCATGACCGGTATTAAAGCACAGAAGATGCAGAAGAAGGCAAAGAAGCCAGCAACCCATCCAACTTGCGCTGTCATGATTAAAGAAGCCATCATGGCTCTGAAGGAAAGAGGTGGCTCATCTTCCCAAAAGATCAAGAACTGGATCGCTGCCAACTACAAGGTCGACATGGTCATGCTGTGGCCTCATCTAAAGCGCGCCTTAAAGTCTGGTGTCGCCAAAGGCACACTCATCCAAGTCTCTGGCAAAGGAGCGTGGGGCAAATTTAAGATGGGAAAGATGACCGACTTGAAGAAGACAAAGGCCATGAAGGCAAAGGCAGAAGCTCGTCGAAAGGCAGCTAAGGCAAAGGCCGCAGCCAAGAGAAAGCAAAAGATGGAGATGAAGAAGAAGAAGCTTGCTGCCAAGAAAGCCGCTGCAAAAGCTAAGAAAGCCACCAAGAAGGCAAAGAAACCTACCGCTAAGAAGGCAATGAAACCTAAAAAGTCGGCTAAGAAGACCAAAAAGATGACAACCAAGAAGGTAGCCAAGAAGTCGACAAAGAAGGCTACTAAGAAGATGGCACCAATGAAGAAGTAACCAGTTTCTTCAAAAAAAACCCAACGGCTCTTCTCAGGGCCACCCGAACTTCCAAAAAGAGATAATGACTTGTGTTTTGTAATAGAACAAAATGCAATTGTTGTTAATAGTAATTATATTCTCGTTTCAGCTGCCTCACAAAATATTTTTTTTGTTTAGCGCCCAGAGATAGTCTTACTATACGAAAGTGACGTGAATCATCACTGATGACACATTTTCATGGTCGATGATAGCCTTAACTACTACTCGCATGAAATGGTGAGACCAACGTTCTTTAGGTAGGATATGGTTCTATTTTAAGTTTTATGTGCATTAACCGATTGTTTGGAGAGTTTCCTTCTCTTTCCCATGTACAAAGTGTCACCTTATGTCATGAAAATGTGCATCTGACTTTCAAAACTACCTCAAATTCAGCCATTTTTTAATTATCATGTCACTTTTCGTGATTTCTCAGTTCATATTGTCGATGTTTTGACAAAAATAGGTACGTTTCGCCCAACATACACTCTAAAATATTTTACTAAATGCATAAGATTTACTCCACATTTAACTCCTACTCAAAATACCACGGTAATTTTCGTACTCCTTATTTTAGCGTGTATAAGGTTGCGATTTATGGTTAGGGTTAAGGTTTGGAATTTAGGGTTATTCTTGCAATTTCAAAACCTATAATTGTACCTCAAAAGTGTAAACATGTCAACTTTTACCGTCATATGATGCAAGGGTTCAAGGAGTCAAAATACGTATATGTCGATAGGTATGAAGACTTTTCAAAAATAAACAGAATTTGAGTGCACACTTTCTTATGTACTGTTATATGTTTTTGCATATTAATTTTACTTGGAAATAAAATAAAACTGAAATCAAAATCTTTATTTGCATGATAATATAATATACGATATAGAGCGTAGACAAAAGGAGTAAAAGAACTATGCTCATATATGAAGTATAATATAATCAAATTTAAGTAAGACTTACCCGACAATAAGTAAACCTTACTCCATTTTGATTTAGATTTTACTCAACATTACATAAGGGTATCCCCCTTTTACTCCCTTATGTTTATAGTGAAAAACAGATACAGAATACATTGAAGGGAATAAAACCCGCCTCGATATAGCCCTTTGTTAATTTTATGACTTTATTTTAATACTTTATAATAAGGATTTCGGTGACTTTATGGAGGCTAGGGAAAAACTATCCTTCAAGAGAAAAATCAGAGAAAATGTTATTTGTCATTTTTTCCAGAGATCATGATCTATTGATTTAATAGATGGCACAAGTTTGTTTTAGGGTATGTTTCCACACTGCAAAAGTACAGAGCAGCATTTAACATTTAAGTACATAAGGTCTTCTGTACTCCCGGTACAAATAATTTAGCGTTAAAACATGGCGCACAAAAAAACAAATCCTGGGTCCACATGGACCCCCCCTTATGTACTTAAGTGTTAATAAACATTAAACTCGCGTTAACGGTTGAAATTGTACGACGAAGATATATAGAGTGTTAATTTATTAACACTTAAACACACGTTTAAATTATGATGATGTTATTGTTATTATTAACACAAGATACTGTTTAAAGTAAAAAAAAAAAAAAAAAAAAAAAAGTAAAAGAACTATGCTCATATATGAAGTATAATATAATCAAATTTAAGTAAGACTTACCCGACAATAAGTAAACCTTACTCCATTTTGATTTAGATTTTACTCAACATTACATAAGGGTATCCCCCCCTTTTACTCCCTTATGTTTATAGTGAAAAACAGATACAGAATACATTGAAGGGAATAAAACCCGCCTCGATATAGCCCTTTGTTAATTTTATGACTTTATTTTAATACTTTATAATAAGGATTTCGGTGACTTTATGGAGACTAGGGAAAAACTATCCTTCAAGAGAAAAATCAGAGAAAATGTTATTTGTCATTTTTTCCAGAGATCATGATCCATTGATTTAATAGATGGCACAAGTTTGTTTTAGGGTATGTTTCCACAGTACAGAGCAGCATTTAACACTTAAGTACATAAGGTCTTCTGTACTCCCGGTGGTGCATAAGGGCGGGAAAAATATAATATAATAGGGGGAAAATGAAAATCGGTGATACAGATTCAAAATTGCTGTCCAAAAATCGATCTTTATGACGCGCACCAATTTCTCCACTTTCCCGAAGGACTTTTTTCCATAAAATTTGGCCCGTAATACAAATTCAAAGAAGTTACTCCAGTATGATTTAAGAGGCAAAACAAATTTTGAATAGCGCCACCAAGATGCTTATTTATGCTAATTAGTATAAAACGCCATGGCCGATTTGATTTCTTTTTCCACCAGAATATGCGCAACTGATATTTAGGCAATTACATAAACTCTTGGGCAAAAATAATTTAGCGTTAAAACATGGCGCACAAAAAACCAAATCCTGGGTCCACATGGACCCCCCCTTATGTACTTAAGTGTTAATAAACATTAAACTCGCGTTAACGGTTGAAGTTGTACGACGAAGATATATAGAGTGTTAATTTATTAACACTTAAACACACGTTTAAATTATGATGACGTTATTGTTATTATTAACACAAGATACTGTTTAAAGTAAAAGTTTATGACATTTTAAGGTGGGATCTTTTCATTTAAGAGGACATTTTTGTTTAATCTTCCCTTGAAAGTATACACCAACAATAACACCGCACCCGTAGGGTCTGCTTAGAAAAAGCATGTAATTTTGAGTACACAACAATTAAGCTTTCCAAACCTGAAACTGCATAATTATACTTTATAAGCTAGAAAATACTATATTAATAACAATTTACAATAAAAAGCTCAAATGCTACATACAACTATGTTTACTGATGTTTAACGTGACATTTTGATTATTTAAGTCTTGACGAAAAATATAATTCAACAATTTACACATACATAGATTCATTCACATTCAGTATTCTTTCTTATCACCCCTCTATTACAACAAAATCTGTCCCCTGTATTATTATGCCTATGCCTATTATTATTATTATTATATGATTATACACATATATACAATATTTGGCGCCAATTTTAATGGCACCACCAAATGACGATATTTGAGGGCAGGGCACACCACTGCTCTTCCATCTCTGAAGGCGCTCGATGCAAATTTGGATATTGATCACAATTGTGTCAAATTGATCGTCATTCATGAAGCATATTAGAGAATTTGCTCATTAGGTTCAGGTAAGGGCACAATTTTTCGAGATATTGACAAAAGTGGTGCCATTCATGCAATCGATGCAGTGGATTTGCTAGGCAAAGGCAGAATTTTTTAAATATTGCTTTCAAATTGGTGCTAAAATGATTGCGAGTCATGCCATTGATACAGTGATTTGCTCTAGAGGTACTGGCACAGTCACCACAAACCCTGCAAACAAAGTCAGGCTGCCCCGCTACTTCATGCTGAAATTATCAGCATCAATTATGTCAGAGCATAACGAAACGCATAGCCGGAACAGACAGACAGATCTTCATTTAGTAGTATAGATTGATTTGCATGGTGGTTTTTTTTAAAAGGGAATTCAAACTTAAACCGAAGACATGACGAAAAGATATGACTCTCTATTCAAATACATTTTGCGTCAACATTTAATAGCATGTAGTATATCTTTTACTGTTTTTTTTTCTTTCACAGATTTTTTTGCAAAAAACATCAACCATCATTTTTGATATTGAATGAACCTGCCCCGATATTTAATTTTGCGCCAGAAATGTAATATCTGTTTTTCACCACACTGTTAAAATGTTCTGAATTTACCATACTTAACCTTTTAAATTACGGTAAACCAAAATTATTCAATAATCTTCACGCTTTATTACCTATACCTAACCTAAAATTACAATTTGGAAGCAGAAAAAATGTAATAACAGGGCTAGAAAAAATACTACACTTTAAAAAACGGTAGTAATTATACACGACGGTTACTAAAATTTTCCGTAATATACGTTCTTTTTGTAACTTCTTGTTGTTAATGTAAGAATATGACATGAAAAAGTTTTACCTATACAATGTGTTAATAACGCCGTAAGTAAATGTGTTACATAACGTCGTATTTGCACGCCCCATCTTATTTCCCTCATCATTTTTTAAACTAGTTTTAAAAAAATCTTGTAGAATCTATCCTCCTTTTTGTATAATATTTTATTTTTACGGTTGGAAAAAGTAGTACCCCATAGGCCTATATATATTTAATTTTGCATCTTGTTATCAGTAAAGTCATGTTAAGTGTATGGATAAGGTTTAGGACTGTAATCTTAATGCCCTGGTTCGAATCTATGTACGGTACATGTATTAAGTTTACTTTTAGGTGATGATTAAGTAATCGGTGCCATTAAATATGTACATTACCATATAAAAACTAAGTCTATAAGCCTGGTTTAATTTTCATTTTTTCCCTTTGTTTTATTGCCTTTTTTCCTCAAATTTTTTGCCTAAAATACAACTTTTTACAACCACGTGGTAACGTAAATACAACGTTTGTATGATGCCGCAGCTATACAACGCGAAAATTTGGTCAGAGGATTGTAATAACGTTGAAATTCCTAATATTGTTTAAACAAGTCAAAACCTAACAATAACGTTGAAGCTGAGCTTTTACGCCGTTATTTTACGTTCCCTGCAATGGTTTCGTTTTTTTACGGCTCCGGTTATTTTACGTTCTGCACGTTGTGAGTCCCAGCTTCCAGTCAAAATCCCTGTTTTTTTACAAATTTATTTTTAACAGTGCAGTTTTTTGGCCCATGGATAAAAAGTATTATGTTGACCAACACCATGATCACGGTGAATTTTAGGCTATCATAAATGCAAAAAACAGAAGGTGGTAACCCACTATATTTTACTTTTTGTTAAAGGAAGGTGGCTGAAAATAAATCCATCCATTTCTAAAAGTGTAAGAGAAGAATTGTCCGATTACCTTTCACCGACTTTGAGGAAACCAACTATTTCTGTAACTTGGTATTTTGGTGTGACAATCCCAGTTTTTCGTGGAAAGATGCAAAAATTCCTCAACAATGTAGAAAACTGTCTCCGACCATGCATTTTTGACGAATAAAAGTATTCAAAAAGGCAAAAATATTGTATCGTTGAAACAATTTTCTTATCTACGTATCCTTTCTTAAATATAATTCGACCACAAAGAGAACATCGATTTTCTTTAAAATGAATTTTCGAGTGTTGAATTTGGCGCCACTTCCTTGATAAGCGAAATCTAAGGTCTTGAATCATCGTAAAACTGACCCAAGCGGTTTTCTTCTTTTTACATGCTCTTTCCCACGGTGTTCTTCTCAATTATATTTTGAGTGTTTTCTCTTAATTTGTGGATGTACTAACGCTTTTTAGAATGTACGAAAAATTAAGAGTATTACCGTATAGCCCATGGTTTTCTTCCGGGGACTTCTGTATTAAGTATGGTAATATGGTTTATCTGTCCTTATTTGTTTTTAATAGTCTACCTACATTACATCTCCTTGTATTTTTTCTCACTATACTCTTCTTTTCGGTTAAATGCACGTAATAAAGTGAAGTCTGCATAGACATTTACGTGTTCTCAGTGGTCTAAACCTACCAAGTATGACACACTTGATCCTCACTTCCCTTAAAAGCCGGGCCTAAAAAGCTAGACAAAATTTTAACCAATTGTATACATGTACAAAAGTTTGACACACACATACACACAAGACCCACATACATACAGACACACACGAATCATGCTGGCTGCCATATGGCCTTTTCCGGTTCATCGGCTGACCGAATAAAATGAAAATGGTGTAAATTATTGTGGAGCTCATAGGATGATTAAAATAAGGAAGGTTTGGGAGTGTCTCCAAATGCTTAGTTTTACTAAAGTAGGGGTGAAACAAGTCAACCCCATTGTGAATGCATGGATTTTGACCTTCTGTTCCCCTACATTAGCAACTAAGCATTTAAGACAGTCCAAAATATCCTTATTTTAATGCTATAACTCCACCAATACTTTGGCACCATTTTTATCCAAAGCGGAGCAACTTTAAAATTTGACCGCCTGTAGGCTGTACAAATGGGAAATACCCTTTTTATGATTGTTGCTGTTTTTTAACCTATAACTCTGAAACTTAGGCTGTATAATCTACAACTACTACCTTTTCGAATCCTTATGTCAGACAAATAATTCATTACACTTGTTCACATGATTGATCAATTTAAAAAAGGATGACACGCGGATGTTGTCATTATTAATTGTCAAATAACTTGCTGTGGATGGATGTATAGGTTTATGGCAGTAAATAACACTACGGCACGTTTTTAAGTGCCATCAATGGCAAACCTATTTTTATCTTGACAATCGACGTGTATTATCAACATTATGTTGACATAGTCACTATTTTTTCTCACTTCTTGCCTTAAACATTTTTTAGACGGAAGCTTCTAAGTGCCATCCGACTTGACTACTTGGCGAGATAATTTATCTCGTCTGTCCGACCTAATATCACATTATGTTGACATGACGAGATCAAATTTTATCACGTCAGACGTCCGTAATTAAAAGTGAATGTTGACATGGCTAGATAAATTATCACGACAAGACGACTTAACAAAAAGTGGATGTTGACATGACATGATAAGTTATCACGCCAAGTCAATTTAATGAAATTTAAATGTTGACATGGCGACATTAATTATTTTTGCCAATAAACTTAGTGAAC
>JAMKCH010052288.1:0-15017 GCA_023653785.1 Ophioderma brevispina
TAACATTGATTCTGAACTTGAAGTGCCTTCAAGAATCAATTGATCCGGGGATTAAGTGGGACTCTAATATTAACAATATGGCATTATGCATATGTGTGTTTGAATTGTTTCGTTTAGCGGTCATCTCATTTTTCGCAGATTTGGTGAACAATTTTAAGACCTGTTTCAGTAATCTTTTCCCCCTTTCTATTTGTGTATTTGTTTGTTTTAATTTCTTTAAAAAATTTCCCCCGACTTCTAGTGTCTTCATTTGGTTTCCAAATCCTCATTGCACCACAATCCACGTGAGATTTTTGCTAAGAATATTTTTTTTTAAATTATCTTAAGCCGGAGTTAATTCCTAGACAAATACAAAGGGAATTCTTTCATTCTTTCCTTCTATATCATCCTTTTTTAGTTTTATTCTTCTTTTCCTCATTACTTTTCTCCTCCCTCTATGTTTTTCCTATCTTCTTTATTCGGCATCTTTCCTCAGCGTTACAGTCAAGGGACCTTTTGCCCTATTCTATTTCTCTTTTACATTTTTTCCCTCTGTTCCTTCCTCCTTTTCCTCTTTTTAATTCCCTCTTTTCTTCCTGTTACCATTTTTTCGCTTTCAGTTTTACCCTGAGCCTCTTTTCCTCAAGACGGGCTCTCATTTCCGGCGGCGGCGCTACAGCTCCCGCCCTTTGCTGCACCCCTGCAGGCTGACATGTTGAATTTTTTAGTTTTTTTTGACTGATAAATAAATGATGGTTTGCATGTAATATCCATAAACAAAGTTTGGTTCCAGTTGAACTTTCAAATTTCAATTCAGCCTCAATGTTACATTTTTCAGCCTTTCCCTACCAAATTTATCTATAGGGAACTTGACCTCGACTATGCCCATAGGTCGATTTTGCATTTTTTTAAATTTATTTTTGTTGCTTGCTGTCCATCTTATTTTAATCCAGTAATTATCATCATTATATATTATATGTTGTCATTTTCTTCTTTTTCATATCGTTGACGCAATTAAAGCCCGTAACTACGCTGAATTAGGCCAAGATCCTTATAGGGACAATGGCATGATTACCACAAAAAATACTCTACAATACGCTCAGGGACCTTCATGTAGAGAGAGGGCAATTGTTTACATATACCGGCTTTTATGCGAAACTATTAATCATTCATTAGATGGCTCCCTTTATGACATCCCGCTAAGGTGTGACCGCGAAAGTTCAGTGACCACTCCCCTCGAAAAAAAAGCGGACTTGTACTTTCAGCTGCGGTTCAGGGTAATGCTGATTCTGTGGATTCGAAATAGTAAGATCTTCAATCATTCAGATATAAATGAATAGGACTCGTCGAAATTGTTGAAGGGATGCACAAAATGTAAAATCGGACGGAAAATATTGTTTTTTAATTGAAAATAATTCAGTCTTTGATGAATGCAAAGTCTTTGATATAAAAAATCAGTGTTCAGTTGGTAATCTTTACACGAAATTCATATACTCTTGTTCTTGTGATTTTTATTTTAAAGTACGTGGCAAGTACTCTACCTTTACCTATCGGAAAAAAATGCGTCCTTCATCTGGAAAATCGATCTATCGGCTTTTCAAGGAGCTAATTGCATTTGCCAAAATAAACATGATTTGGAATTTGGGGGATTTTGCATGGAATCAGTGCACTAAATCTGTGGAGTTTGTGACTGAATCTGTGAAGTTGGTGACTGTTTACGCTGTTTTTTTCGAGCAGATTAGGTAGTTTAGTATACGTATGGCGTACCATGCGCAAGATACGTGGGCCTACGCACGCGTATATCTGTTGTGCAGCGGGCGTGAATCAGGACCGGCAGAGGCCTCTGCTGTAGGGTGCACACGCCGTAAGCTGCCGTGGAAGACACATTGCCATGGATTGAGTGTGTTTTGAGGGGTGGTTGAGGGGGTGAGGTTATAGAAACTTACGTAAATCTGAGTATAATTGTTCCAAATTATCCCGGTAAAATTTACAGGATGCCGTAACATGTCAGGTTTTCCTCCACCTACACCAATCAGCGAGAGAAAGCGATCAGCCCAAAACATGAATAATCAAAAACAAAGCAATGCGTCATCACTATGAAATGATTCCTTGCCTGAGATACGCGCAGCGCCAGTTTACGGGCACATGCCGTTTCACACTTGCTGTGATTAAGTCACGATGCTCGTTAATACAAAGTCATATACAGTTCTAAACTCGCAACAAAAACAATGAATAGGTACTAATACGATGGAATACCGATCCAAATTAATTTGCGCTCAACTAAAAATTATGCGGGATTGCTTTTTCAACAAATATTCAAAATGCTGGCACTTACGTGTGTCATGTGTGTGCATAGCCAACACGGGACACCAGGCTCATTGAATATCGTCACAGAGATAAACCCGCCCCAGATTAAAAGCCCCGCCAAATCCTGTTACCATTGGTTCAATTGGTTCAAACGATGAATCATATTTATATTAGGGTCGCCAAGTTTTGGAGACGGAACTCGCCATTTTTTAGAAACCCAGGGGGGGTTTAGGTAGGACCACGATCTGCTCGATTTGGGCATCGGGGATTTCCAAACGATATGTGGGGCTGCTACGTGCATTTACATTGGCAGTCTCGGTCCCAGTGACATTAAAAAATCATCTCTTCAACCTTTGTTCAAAAGATCTTAGAATATTCATGATAAATTAAGAAAAAAATATTGACTTTCAAAAATCCGTGGGCGTAAGTGGATTAAACCCCGCTACAAAATAGTTGTAATTTCCATAAACGGTCATTTAGATTTAACGATTTCGGGACCAGCATAGTCTTGGCGTCAGTCTGTGTGTAACTGTACGATATGCGTACGGGGTCCCTCCTAACGTAAGTTGTGAAACATACTAGCAATCGGAGTGTGATTATGCCGTTTTGAATTTGCTGTTGTTTGATGTTAGGTTGGCACGTCCTACCCCCCTGTAGAAACACCCCGTAACCACTCTCGACCCCGCGAACTTAGGTAAGGGAAAGTAAAGTATTCCAATTGGCCAGGTATGCCAGCCTGTATGGTTGAAGGATGAAAATTCACAGGGAGTTAGTTTTAGTAGTAGTAGTTATCGCGGCCCTCAATTGACCTGAGATGCATGCTAGTTCGGGGGGGGGGGGGGTAGGACACGATCCGCCCGATTTGGGCATTGGGGATTCCAAATAAAGTGAAATCTCAACGGTTAGTAGTTATGGCGCCCGTTACCCTCAGCTATTTTTTTATAATTTCTCTTTCCGATAGCCTACTGGGGAAACACACCACACACACACACACACAATTGGAAAAAAAAGTAAAAGTAAAAACAAAAAAAAAAACGCAATTGGACTACAGAGTAGTCTACCTTGACTTGGTTGTGACCTTTGACCTCCATCAACAAATTAGGGATCCAATTGGCACTAGGACTCAGGTTTGGTTTAAATCCATTGAAGAGTATGCGGAATTTACAGTCAAATGTAAACCATTTTCACAAACAAACAGCAGGATAAATACAGGGGACAAAGTGATCCCGATGCGTCTTCCTGCATTAAAGCAATAGTAGCACATTTTTCGTATGAAGAGCGCCCCCAATTTTAAAAAAAATAGATTTTATAATAAAATGATTTGTTAAACGTGTGATTGGTAACTGGCTAGTAAACTATACCTGTGAAGGTTTACTCGAAAATGCTGTGTGTCACAAAAGAAGAATTTTGTAATTAGATAAATTATTATCGGGGGAGCCGATAATAATTCAACGGCTGCTGCGAAACGGCCTTCCAATGTAAAAATAGCACGGGAAAAAAATAGCACTATGTACGTGTCTACGCTCATCCATTGTTGTTTTATGGTTCAGCAAGTCAATTTAGAGGTTATCTTCTCAGGTGGGGTGGCACTCTATTTCATCATGACGGACATATAAAGTAGCATTTCCAGCTTGCCGTTAAGTCCAATCTGGGATCCAATTCTAATTACAAAATCGCTTATTTATGATAAATAGCATTCGCCGGTATAGTTTCCTAGACAATTACCAACGTAAACATTCCAAAATACCAACTTTTGAAAATTGGGGGCGCTCTTCAAAAATGTTGCCATTAGTGCCTTAAGGCAGGTGGACACAGAAAGAGCAAACCGCGAGTGAAAAAACAGATTTTTAAATAGATTTCGGTTGAATCGGTTACAGTCAATTTCAAAACGAAAACCAATCCGTCAGCACAAAGAGCATTTTATAAAGGCCAAATAGACAAGCTTAGCAAAATTATTTGAAAGGGAGCACAATTATAGATTGACAAAATAAACAAGGGGAGCAGAAAAGAAAGGTAGAAGACAAAACAAATTATCGCCAACGCAAATATACTAATGAGGGTAGTGTTTTGACCAATTAAGCAGTTATTGCTATCAATTTTAATTGAAGCTTATCATGCGCCACGCGCTGCAAAAAAAAAAAAAGCTTTTTAGACAAGTGTGACCTACGTAACTATGCCCACCTGCCCCCACCTGGCTACGCCCCTGACCTTATATGATCTGACCTTGACATTGACCTTTGATCTCATAAAACAAATGAGGGATTGGTTGTAATATCCTAAACCAAGTTTGCTCCAATATACCAATTTCAATCCAGGTCAATTTTACAATTTTCAGGACTATCTTACAAAATTGACCTCAAATAACCTTTACTGGTATGTGACCTTTGGACGTCATCAACAAATGAGGGATTCCCACGTTGCACCTATGACTCGAGTTTTGTTCAAATTAATGATCACAACAACAGACAACAGAATAAACAGAAACATAGTTTACAACATGGACAAAGTATCCCTAAAAAGGGAAAACACAAGTGATCACTGATAGTGTAGACATGTCTGTTTATAATATCTGCGTATAAGCAGCAGAGTAGCTTGTGAATGAGACTCTTGGACTAAACATCTGTGTAAAAGACACTCTTCGTGGAGTGGAATTCAATAAATCTTCCTAAACTCAATCCTCAGAGACACCATTCAGAGCCAACCGTCAAGGCCTAGTCACTTATGGCAGCAACGTGTACACTGGGTATCATAACTCATTCTCGCCATTCATTGGGTCACCGTAGCTCTTAACAAGTGAATGCAGGGGAATAAACTGCGTTATAGAGATGATGCTGCTATATTTAACATAAAGGCTGACTCAGAGATTTCCCGATGAGGGCGCACTCAATTTTCAAACAAATCATTTTTTTGCATATACATAATGCTTGTCCATATACTAATCACTATTGGAAATAACTTATCTTAAATCGAAGTCTCTCATATTGAAAATCACAACTTTGTTATAAAATTCCGGATCCGGATTTTTTTTTATATACGGTATCCTATGGCGCTGATATACTGTGCATAACTGTTTACTGCATGAGAACGGAATCCGGATTCATCTCTAACTTTGAGATTAAACATGAGGTGAATGTCTTTTAGTTATAGATACCTATTTTTGATTACTGCAAAAAAAAATTATTTCAAAATCTCTGAGTTCAGCCTTTAATGCGCAACTGGTTATTTCGAGTCTTTATCAATCAAATACTAGGAGGTCATCCGGGCTTTCGCGATTACCGGCCCCTTCTTGCCCAAATGGAGTTTACCACCCTTTTAAACTGTGTGTGACCTTGACCTTAGAATTTGTTTCTTTGCTCGGTCAGCGGTCCCTGCGAGACCCATTGGGTGGTCAAGGTCAGTTCTAACGCAAATTTCCCTCTAGATGACCTTTGACCTTTTGAGTCACTTCGAAACCCTGCAAACAAAGGTCCGACTATCCTCCTCTACTTCCATGCCAAAATATCAGCTCCATATGGCAAAGCATAACGAAATGCTTAGCCGGACAGACAGACGCGCAGACAGACAGATCTCATTTTTAGTAGTATAAATTGGTTACTAAATTGCATCAACTGTGCTTTGAAACAAATTTTGAAACAAGTTTGACCTTTCCTTTGAGCCTAAAATTAAGTCCCTGTTACAGCTACAACAACAGTTAAGTCAAATTAAAAATAGGACGTTAAGGGTTTTAACCCAAACTGTATAAATTATGTCGTTTCTGTACAATGTGTATTTGTACGGATGGTTCAAATTTTATAAATAAACACCTTTGGAGCGATGTCGCAAAATAGACGTACTTTGATAGATTAGCTTGTGAGATATTTATTGCAATGTTTTTGTATTTAATGTCTGATCAATTTAGGCCATATAAGAAATAGTTATAATTACTTTTGACATCAATGAGTTCCTTAATTGTTTCCATTTATTATTTTCCTAATATGTAAATCTCAATCATTGAAAGCGGTGAGTTGTTTGTAACACCCCAACAAACCCAAACCCACCCTCTGTGGTTTAAACTTTCAATTTAAACTGCTGGAAAAGGTTTGGATTTATGACTGGTGGCGAGGGACAATCTGATTTGTTTGTGTAGTTGGAGACCCGAAAATAAAAAATGTTTTGAAACATTTGTCGGCAGATTATACCCACCCACTGTAAGTGCTCTCTCTTTGCCCTTACTTAACAGCAGGCAAATGCCTGGAAATTGCATGATGTGCTTAATTAGAACACCTCTAGATCATCGATCTTTGATAATGAGAAGATGGAAACGCAAGTAAAGTCAGTCAAAGAGTAACATTTCCAACTGTAAGCTTATAGTACAGGAGATCTGTGCACGAATATGGTTCTCATGATAAAAGCTGAAATATGTCCTGTGGAGTATATTTGGCCTTCTATAGTTCATGTGGAACTGTTTTTGTGAAAATTTCATAACAATCTTCAAACCATAGGTTTTCTAAATCAAAATTGTATGAGGATTCCAAACTCCCGGGTGTCCATTTTTTAACTGTGTTCTTGGAGGAATTCTAGGCGCAGGGTTTATCCAGGGGGTCAACATATAAAATGGGCAAATGGTTTTACTGTTATACACATTCATGCTAAGTACCTTTCAAGGATAACAGAAAGGTAAGTTTTGCCCTACCTGAGGGGTATAGTACAAGAGTTACAAGGCAAAACTGGTTCAAAGGTCCCCCCAACTTGGGGGTAAAATTTCAGATTCATCGTTTTTTTTTAAAAACTGGTTGCACTAAATTGTTCGTCTTACAGTACAGAAGCCGAAAATATAAGGTTGCGTTGTAAATTGACGTTTGATAATAATTAAGAGGGCAATATGACCGTGGGTTCCACTGGGTCTAGGGAGACAGCTTTAGTCATATCTTTAAAAGTCTCATTTGAAAGTGAGATTGAAAGGTGATGAAACAACAGGAATCTATAACATATTCTTAGGAGTATGACCCAGATGAACGATTTGTTTAACCCTTCTATATAAATAATTTCCTTGAACTTTCTTGAGCCTATTGTACTCAAACATAGGTGAAAATATGGCAAAGTATTACTTTCTAGAAACCTTATGAGCAACGAACAGATTGGTAATAAATTTAAAACAATCTAAGCACTGTATTGTTTACCACTGTACACATGTACCCCCTTATAAAACACACAAGACACATTTTTAAAAAATGACACCCCTGATTTTCAGATTCTCATGAAATCTCTGTATTGGAAAAAAATTGGTGTCAAAGTGTATATGAAAAAAAGCTAAACCAAAATCATTCATTCCATTTCCCCATGTTCTACTAGTAGTCTACGGTATTTAAGTCGTATCCAGTAATCATATTAATTGCAACCAACAGGGATCTTATGCCAAACGAAGCTGAGACAAACTTTCACTCTGTCGGTGTCTATGGAAATTGAGGGTTTTGACTGACGTGCGATTTTATGAAGTCGTTTGACGTTAATTCTATGCATGTTGGGTTTATCGATCGTGCCACAATCAGGTCTCTGTGATTTATTCCTGTGTTGTACTAGAGGTGTTGGTACCGCTCTCCCGAAAAGGGGGGGGGGTTGTTCAATTGTCGTAAAGGAGAGTGTGACGAGTCCGTCACCGTGTGCAGTGAGAGCGCCATGAGCGCCCCCTCCGGCCTTAGGGTTTTCCATGGGTCAGGGGTCAGAGGAGGAGAGATGGTGAACTCCGTAAATGAGGATGAATTAAAGAAGAGATAAATCCCAAATAATCCTTCAATGATGTGTCCTTAATAATGTGTCTGCGTACCCCGGGTAACACCCCAGCAACATCTGGTGGAGAATCCGGGTATTCCTTTTGCAACCTCGTCGCAAGACGGCAAGGTTGAGAATGGCAAGGTGGAGTGGGAGTCCCCGATTTCTGCGACATGAACTTGAAATTCGAAAAGTCAAAACATTCCGAACTTCGGCCCGTAGCCAAGCTACCGTCAGATATGTCAGTGATTTTCCAAAAGTGCTCGATATTTAATTCACGGATGATTGGACCAAATAAACAGTAATATAATGATTTATCATATAATAATAGTTGTTGTTGTGTGAACTTGAAGCTGGTTATCACTCACAAACGAGCGAGGTTTCAAAATGGCTTGGCATTTAATAATTTTAAGCCTCAACCGTTCACTGGTAAACAAGACGTTGATGAATGGCTCGATCAATTTCAGAAGATACCAGAATTTGCTAACTGGGATGATCATAGGAAATATGTGGGTCTACGCAAAATTGCCTATAGATGACCTTTGACCTTTGAGTCACTTACGAAAACCCTGCAAACAAAGGTCCGACTATCCTCCTCTACTTCCATGCCAAAATATCAGCCCATATGGCAAAGTATAACGAAATGCTTAGCCGGACAGACAGACGCCGCATGAACAGACAGATCTCATTTTTAGTAGTATACAAAATGTGCATTGATTTGGATTCAACAATTTTGTGAAAATTAAAATTTGGAAAACAAGTTTGACCTTTACTTGGACTAAAATTAAGTCAATGGTACAGCTACAACAAAACATAAGTCAAATTAAAAATAGGACGTTAAGGGTTTTTAACCCATAACTGTAGGAATAGGTCGTTTCTGTACAATGTGTATTTCGCTTTTCCATCCGGATGGTCAAATTTTTATAAATAACACCTTTTGGCGATGTCGCAAAATAGACGTAATTTGATAGATGTTCCTGTTGTTATATTATTGCACTGTTTTTGTATTGAATGTATGATCAAATTTAGGCCATTATAGAAATTTAACTTCATTTTGACATTCAATGAGCTTCCTTAATTTGTTTCCCATTTTAATGTTTTCCTAATATGTAATCTCAATATTAAAGATGTTAGTTGTTTGTATAAACCCACAAACCAAAAACCCCACCTCTTTGTTTAAACTTTTCAATGTACTGCTGGAAAAGCGTTGGATTTATTACTGGTGGCGAGGGGAAATCTGGAGTTGTTTTGTTAGTTGGCGCACGAAAAATAAAAATGTTTGAAACCTTGTCGGCAGATTATACCCACCCACTGTAAGTGATCTCTTTGCCCTTACTTCACAGCAAATTGCCGGAAATTGCATGATGTGCTTAATTAGAAAACTCTAGCTCATTATCTTTATAATGGGAGATGGAACGCAGTAACGATTTCACCTGTAAGCTTATAGTACAGGAGATATGTGCACGGGAATTAGGTCTTCATGATAAAGCTGGAACTGTCTGTGGCGTTATTGGCTATTGATAGTTCATGTGGAACTGTATTTTGTGAAAAGTTCAATACAATCTTCAAACCAAGTTTTTCTAAATCAAAATTGTATGAGGATTCCAAAATAAGGGGCTGTCATTTTTTTAAATGTGTTCTTGGATGAATTCTAGTGGGCAAGGTTTATACAGGGGGGTCAACATATAAAATGGAGCAAAATTTGTTTAAAGTATACCATCATGCTTCAGTACCTTTCAAGGAGTACAGAAAGGTATAGTTGCCCTAACTGAGGGTTATAGTACAAGAGTTACAAGGCAAAACTGGTTTCAGTCACAATGGGGGTAAAATTTCAGATCATCGGTTTGTGTAAAAATGGTGCAAAATGGTTAGTCTTACTGTACAGAAGCCGGAAATATAAAGGTTGCGTTGTGAATAATGGGACGTTTTGAAGAATTAAGAGGGCAAATATGGCCGTGTCCAATGGTCTACGGGAGACAGCTAGTCAGATCTCTAAAAGTCGCACTTTGAAAGGTGAAAAACACGGAATCTATATACATATTCTTATTAGTAGACCCAATGAACGATTTAAAACCTTATATAAATAACTGACCTGAATTTCTTGACACTATGTACTATATACAATAGGTCGCAAATATGGCAAAAAATACCTTTCTAAGAAACCTTCGTGAGCCACGAACGATTGGAAATTTAAAACAATCTAAGCACTTTTATTGTTTACCCATGTACAAATGTTCCCCCTTTATAAAACACCCAAGACACATTTTAAAAAATGAAACCCATGATTTTCAGATTCTCCATGAAATTCTGGATTGGAAAAAAAAATATTGTTGTCAAAGTGTATATGAAAAAAAAATAAAGCAAATCATTCATTACATGTCCCCATGTACTACTATAGTTTACGGTATTTTAATGTCGTATCCATTAATCATATAACTGACAACAAACCGGGATTATTATGCCAAACGAAGCTGAGAATACTTCCACTCTGTCTGTGTACTATGGAAATTGAGGGGTTTGCGCCGTGTTTCGATTTTAGGACGTCTTCGGACGTTAATTTATGCAGTTGGTTCTAGCGATGGTTGCCACATCAAGTGTCTGTGATTTCATGTGTTGTACTAGGCATGTTGGTACCTCTTCCCGAAAAGGGGGGGGGTTGTTCCAATTCGTCGTAAAGAGGTACCGGTCCCCAAATCATACATTTATTCAATCCTTAAAACAGCTTGATCATTTAAGGTCATCTTTCACCCAATTTCGCGATGCGGTTATGGCTTAAATACAACAAAAAGGACTGCCACCACCCAGTGACAACAATCGAACAACCGCGGCCCTTCTATGGAAAAACTACGTATCTCAAAAATGCGGCCGTTTGAGATATTTACCTTAAAGTTTGGCCCGTTTAGCACTTTTTAATACATTTAAAAAATAGCTGAATCTGAATACATTTAATATATTATCATATCCTTTTCTGTCTATCAATCAATTTTGAGGGTTTAATGATTAAGCCATTTCAGAATTTACAAACACAATGTCAAGTTACGTAGTTTTGCCATAATAAATTAGAGAAAAGCAGTTATGGCAAAAATACACATGCTATATTTCAAATGGATAAACACAAATATACTTTACAAAAAGAAAATATAATTTGATATGTGTTGTTTACAAACATTTTAGCTTGATCTTACGTTTTTTAGTTTGATCTGAGCATCTGTAGTCCATTAATTTGTAGAGCAAAAGACCGGCACTCATGATATTTTTATGGCAAAATACGTTCTTTTTTTGAAAAGTTTACGTGTTTTGGCCATGAATAATAAGGCGGATTTTGAGGAGAAGAAAATTACACGTAACTAAGAGATACCGCAGTTTGCGGAAAAATATTCAAAATGGTTAAAAGCACCCGAGTTAGGATATGCTATCTCAGAAAGGAAGCGTTTCTGGCATATAAGACTTGTGAAATGAAAGCAGCGCCCCCAAATGCCAGAAAAAACGTTATCTACAAAAAAGTCAAATTTTCGGGTTACGTGTTCTGCCCATAAAAGGGCCGCCCGTTGAACGCAACGTCATATCCCAAGCTAACAAATCGACGTTTCTGAACGTTCTATAAACGTTCCAAGTTGGTTCTTTGGACGTTTCGTAAAAACGTTTTTTGGACGTTTTTTGTGTGGAAGGTTTTGGACCCGCATAAAACGTTTATTGGACGTTTTAAAACGAGAGGAGAGATCGTCGTGATACTATTGACCAATAAAAAGACCCCTTTAAAGAGTTCTAAAACCGCTGATACCCGCACCCGACACAGGCTGCGGATAGGCCCCAAAACATTGATTACTTGCTAAGTAAAAGACTAATATTAAAGAAAAAGTAATCGGTACTATATCGGAGCAGCGTATATTGCAAGGAAATCTACATCAAGAATATTACACAAGTCAGTTGAAGGACACAAAATACTCATACCGATTGGGAATTGAACAGGGACCATTGCGTGGAAGACCAAACACTCAACCACTACACCAATCACGACTCATAATATGAAGGGTAAAAATTTCTATTTATATAGGCTGGACGTGGGAGCAGAAGAGCGTTGTATCTTGTTTTTTCAAAAGTGAGGACCTATTAAGTAAAACCCATTTCATTACCCACGGAAATTTATACACCACGTGCGGGGGGATGCAGAATTAACTGCACGTGATAATAATGCCAGGCTTAAAATAAACAAAATA
The DNA here is from genome assembly GCA_023653785.1 of Ophioderma brevispina. Lineage (NCBI taxonomy): Eukaryota > Metazoa > Echinodermata > Ophiuroidea > Amphilepidida > Ophiodermatidae > Ophioderma > Ophioderma brevispina. The sequence continues at coordinate 12,252 of JAMKCH010052288.1, forward strand.
GACTATAATGAAACGTTATTGCGATTCGTTTTCTATATGTTGGTTTTTGAGTATGTTCAAACTTATTCGGACATTTTATTACATTTTGTAGAGTCATCCAGATATCTAAACATATGTTACCCCTAAAGCTAACCGTATAATGTGACGTGGGACGTTTTAAAAACGTTTTAAAGGTCTTATCGACGAAGATGGAATAGACGAATGAAAACCTTGCCAAAACGGTTTGAACGTTTTTACAAGGTCTTATAGACGAAGATGAAAGAGATGAATGAGAACTTGCCAAAACGTTTTTAAAGCGTTCTTTCAAGGTCTTATAAGACGACGTATAGACGAATCTAGACCTAAACCAAAACGTTTTAAAAACTTATTTGTTGCTGGGATATACGTCTGTAAAAACGTTTTGTAAACGTGTTTGGACGTCATAGAACTGTGCTTAATTTGCGCCAAATGTTTAGTCAAAACTTCGACGTCCTGTAAACGTTTTTAAACGTGTATTAAAGACGAAGGCTCGTAGCGGAACCTATAAAAACGTTTTGTGAGCGGTTATTAAAGACGAAGAAGTAGCGGACCTAATAAAAACCTTTCATAACGTTCTGAAAACGTTGTGTTTGCTGGGAGCAAACGAGACGCAAACGTTGGCAGACGCGAGCGAACGTAGCCAAAAACACAGTATGACGCGAGAGCTTCAACCTAAAAATACATCAATACGCAGCGCGTACTACCTGGGTTCAATAACGAATTGAACCCGGCATCAGCCAATGGAATATTATTACATTTTGCACAGCTGTTTAAGAATATTATTCAAGTAAGTGGAATAACAAAATAACCATGAATATCAACTAATTTAAATAAAAAAGAGTCATTGTAACCTGACGAATAATTAAAATTTTCCTTAAGGAGTTGACGTTGTGATCTGTTTCGCGCAAGTGTTTTGAGTGTTGCGCATTCAATTTAGCACCAATGACGTAAATATAACCCAGACCGAAGATTCTCCCGAAACTAGCGTAACCAAGTCAGGTGTACCAAAATGTATGATAATGAGCATACGCACTTCATTATCAGAGTTTTTGGCACCACCATATTTGGTTACGTCTCGTCGATTTGGAAATCCTTAATGCATATTTAGAGCACGCGGTATTTTACGTTCGTCCCACTCAGCGAGTGAAAACAACCAATAACAAGACTGATGCCACATGCTGTACTCGGACTCAAATATCTCTTTTCCTAAGCAAAATTAACAGGGTCATCGGAGACTTTTGTGCCTTAGGAATGCAGGAATCTTTTTAAGATGCCATGGTTCCTCCATGATTGATTTTCGCTAATTATTGCAGAAAAAATCGGCCGATCAGACAATGGAACACTGGGAAATGCAACAGTGACAACATAATGCGTGACGCACAGATTTTTATATGCGTTGCTTGCGCACCAACCGTGACGACGCGCGTGTGCTGCGCAACAACCACCACGGCGCGCTGCGTGTGATAGAAAGCTGTTACGGGCTTGGACTCATACTAATTTGTTTTTCATGCACGTAATTGCTTTGTAATTTAAAATCACGTTTGTTCTCTGTTTACACAACCTTCATGTTTATGGTCTGTATTTGCTCTATGCTACTCCATGTCTGTATAAGATCTATTTCAGTTTAGTCTTGTAATCACTTTCTGTAAGCCCATCAGTATTTAGTACGGATCCCTGGGTACTATTATGATACCCTGCTCTGTCAACATTGACACTCTATATAAAGATTATGACTTGCCTATTAGTATGTTTTTTTGCTTTGTACAATCTGGTATTTTAACTGTCAACATTAGTTACTTTTTTTTTTCCAATTACCTCCATATCAGTAATCATATACACACACACGTACGCACACACCCAACCCACACAACACACACGCTCTCTCTCTCTTTCCTCTCTCACTCTCCTCCCTCTCCTCTCACTCTCTCTCTCTCTCTCTCTTCATTCCTTTCTACAGCACAAACACAGTACCCTCACTCTTCTTTTAACACGGTTTGATGTAGTGTTGGAGAGTGCGGACGGTGGCATGATTGTCCTACGTTTGGAACCCTACACGTTTACATTTCTGATGCACTTTCAATTTGCAGTGTACACATTATATTGCCTTGTAATCTAGATACACATTTTGGTTACCCACCTATGCTCTGTGTTTTCAATTTTGCTTATCAATTTAATTATTGTATACGTTTGTAAAACACACTACCTCTCACCCCATCCCCACACACCCACTTACAAACACTAGTTCATTTTGTTATGCATTCCCAATGTGGCTTCTCATTCACAACTGGTTAATATGCTTTAGATATCTCGTTTACCTAGCTACTTAATAAATGTGGCAATTTTTTTTTTTTTTTTTATGTATTATCATCATGTAATTGTCCATTGTATCTGCCCCTACTTAATTCTACCTGGCGTCATGTCTATGTACCTAACTATACTATACTTTGTTATCACCTGTCAGGCAAAATTTCTTCGTGTCTTGTTTGAGTTCACGCATGTAGGTATTTTATCTTTCAAGTGTGCCTCTCAAGTGAGGGGCACCAGCGTCGTGCTTCGCCCCTTGAATTCTGCTGCGATGGTGTTGCTTGCACTTGCGACTGCTGCAGCGCGCATTATTCTATGTCGGTTTGTGATGTTGATCTTGCCTATTGTGGTGATGAACTTAGTATATCAATACTCCCTAGTAATAGTATCTAGGATCATACACCTATTTTTAGGTACCGTTATTTGTTCTGCATTCAATAATCA
>JAMKCH010052290.1:0-11774 GCA_023653785.1 Ophioderma brevispina
ATTTCGATTCACAATTATAACTCTCTAGGTCAAAGGTAACATATTATATCTGGCCTAATTTTAGTCTTTAGACCAAAAGTAATATGGGTGCTTTTGAATGTCATTTGACCTTTAAAAGGTCCGTTTTCTAAAAATGACGTGACTCGAAATTTGGTCTAAATTTCGAGTCAGATTTATAACTCTCTAGGGCCAAGAGTTATTTAGGTTTTTCTGGCCTAATTTGTAGAATTTAGACCAAGAGTTATAGTGGCTTTTGATGTCATTTGTCCTTTTAGCCCGGGCCGGCCAAAGGACCAAAGTATGATTTTTACGACGGCGTTGTTTTTTTTTGGTTTTACAAAGGTCCCAACGACCTAGTGATTCACACCACCAGGGATGTACATTTAAGGTATGGGGTGTTGGCCTTTCTACATTTTTTATTTTAGGGTAAAAAATGGTCCAAAAAAGGTCAAAACTTTTTTATTTTTTTTATTTTTTTTATTTTTGTCCTTTCTTAAAATAATCTATCTAAACATGTCCATTACCTTCCACGGAGTCATATTTAAGTCATATAATTGACGCCATTCCAATTTATACATTTTGGGGTCAAATGGCCAAAAAGGTCAAATGTCCAAAAAAATAGGTAAATCAGTCGAAATGCAATCCTTTCTTAAAATATCTATCAGAAATGTCCATTTATTCTTCAAATGAGTCATATTTCAGTGAAGATAATTGAAGCCATTCCAATTTATAAATTTGGGAATCAAATGGCCAAAAAACTCAAACAAGTTGTTCAAAAGTAGGTAATCAGTCGAAATACAATCCTTTCTTAAATAGATCGCTCAGAACCTGTTCATGTTTACCTTCAAAGGAGTCAATATTTAAGTGGATAAATAAGCTTATTCCAGATTTATAGATTTTGGGGGGGTCAAATGGCCAAAAAAGGTAAATATTGTCCAAAGAGGTAAATCAGTCGAAAATACATTCATTTCTTAAAATAAATCGATTAAACATTGTCCATTCCCAACCTTCAAAGGAGTCATATTTACGTGGATAAATGGAAGCCATTCCGATTTATAGATTTTGGGATAAAATTGACCAAAAAAGATCAAATTGTCCCAAATGGAATCCCAATTACCTTCGTTTCACAAAAATTCAAGGAAACATTGCCGTTACATCTCAAGGAACCGTCCAATAATACCTTTAGTGGCTTGTCATTCTAATCTTCATATTTTAGATCAAATGGACAAAATACGTCAAATGTCCCAAAGGTTAAATCACTTACATCCAAAGGTTTCATAATAAGTGGATAGACACCTGGTTGCTTTTAATTGAAAAAAAAACAGATTTGGGGGGTGAAATGGCCAAGGTCATATAGTGTTTTGCCTTTTCATCGGTGCCAAAAGTGTTTAGTATTTAACCTTTACGATTTCTGATTCAAAGTGGAATAAATGGGACAAAATTCATCCAAAATGGATCAAAAATCAATTAAAATGGGTGAAATAACGAAACGTATCACTTTGTCCTACTCTGCCATTATGTCTTCTTTTTGCACTGTAGGTCAAAGGAATATATTCGTTTATATCCCACGGAATATAATTAAGTAAACATGGTAAATAGACTGCTAGCCAGTCATAGATTTCTGAGTCGAAATTTATCCAAATCAACTACAATGAGAAACCAATTGATAAAACTTGCGACTTATTTTTAATTATTACCCTGTGAATATTATTGAATATTAAATAGTTGTTAGGGCCAGGGTATTGATTTTTCTAGATCTCGGATGCTAAGTTTAAATGAGCAAAATTACCTGACATTTATAATCAGGTAAATTACTTTTTTTATGATTTTTAAACTACATCTTAATATTGTAACGTATATGTCTTAGGGCTATACATTATAATAGCCAAACTTAGGTATTGAATAAAAAAATAAATAACTAATAATGTTCTTTGAAATTATTAGTCCACAATCTGATGAACACAAATTACTACATACATGTTATAATCAGTTTTATACCTAGAATTTTTGTTTTGATATGCAAGTTGATATTTGTCCTCTATATCTGGTTCTAAATTGGAAATTGTTAATTCATTCCACGAGAATTTACTCTAGGCTACTCATAAGGCTTTTTGTATGTTAGTATTGTGTGTTGTACACAGTGGTCTATCAAGGGTCTAAGCGCTCTTGTTTTAATTTTGGACCTGGGTTTGATCAATGGTAACGGCTAAAAAATTATCTATCAAGCTTGTCCCATTGTGGGTAGATACACAGGCCCTAGTATCAGTAGTGGATTTAAGCATTAAGTAATGCAATAGGCCTAACGCACAACAACAATTTAATTATTTTGCTTATCGAGAAGTCACCTTTTGACCATTTAAACATAAATACTGAATATGCCGTAAAATTGTACATTTGACATTTTTTCCCATTGCAGGGTTATCTTTAACAAATTGATCATTTCTAACCAACAAAGTTAAAATAAACAATCAACCGCGATTCGCATATTATTATGCAGTTTAAAGAAGCAATTGGAGATATTTTGCCTCATTGTAATTATGCATTAAAGCTAAAAATGCGTTCTCCTTGCGGTATTCTAGCCCTATGAGTAACCGTACAGAGGCACAATGATAACAATTATAACAACTTTTGATTTATTAATTTCTTGCCCTACAAGGAACGTGCATTAGAACGGGCCCAACATCATGTTACCTTTAATGTACTCTGGTGAACGCGAATTTGACCTGATAACACTTTTGATAAATAGGGCAATAGAGCTAATTTACACTCCATTTGTGGTACACTTTAAAATGAGGATTGGAAATAGCCAAGACTCTAATTTACTGATGAATTCTCCTAACTGATGTATATTTAATGGATTAACAATACACCTTATTGAACAATTGGGCTGCTTACTAGTTAATTATCAATGCATAGTTTTTCTGACCATATTAACCATGAAACTTGAGATTCCCAATCTTGAGTTCATTTGATCCTTAGCCCAATTTGACTACAAAATGGGTAAATCGGAGTCAACTGTACCCACTAATTATTTTCTCATGAAAAACAAATGTTCTTATTAAGTTTTAGAAGATGCCATTATACCTGCTTTACCATATTTGGACTTTTTAAAAAAACCTTTTTTTGACATTTTTGACCCCAAAATGTGTTCATTGAAGAGGCTAGAACTTAAGATTGTCCCCTGTAAAGTAATGAATTATGTCCCTTAAGTTTGTTTTTTTTTTTGAGAATTTCATTTATTAGTTTGGAACAAATTGAAACTTGTTTGGCCATTTTTACCCTACAAAGTGCCACTGAATGGCTAGCTTTTAGTTTCTTTAGGAAGTAAACTGTACACGTTCCCATTGAAATCGTTTGAGAAGGGGGCAATTAGACTCATTTATTGATTTTGGACAATTGTGGCTGTTTTTTGTGCATTTTGACCCCAAAATATGTAAATTGGAATGGATAGCACTCAATCCGCTCATTTGTATTCCCTTGGGATGTACACCACATGTTCTGATGAAAATATTTGAGGAAAGAGGCAATAATATTGATTTACCTATTTTTGGACTAATTTTGACCTTTTTTGGCCATTTTTTACCGCTACAATTAAACAATTAGAATGGCCAACAAACACGACCCCATACGCTATTGTATGTCCCTGAGGAGGGAATCACATTGTTGGATGTTTTGTACGAAATTACGCGCCCGTCAAAACTTTTTGATCACTTTTTTGCCTCATGGCCGGGCGGCCCGTCTTTTAGAAAGGTCCCGTTTCTTAAAAAATACGTGACAGTAGAATTGGCTCTTAAGTTGAGAAAAGTGACATATAACTGTCTAAAGGGCAAAGTTTATTTAGGTTTTTCTGGCTTAATTTGTAAGATTTAGACCAATAAGATATGAGTGGCTCTTGAATGTTATTTGTCTTAAAATGTCCTTTTTCGTTAAAATTACGATAACTCGAATTGGGTCTAAATTTCGATTCACGTTTATAACTGTCTAGGCGCAAGAGTAAATTAGTTATTTTCTTTTCTGTTCTGATTTGTAGAATTTAGACAAGAAGTAATATGAGTGGCTCTTGAGTGTTTTTTTTTAAAAATTAATACCAAAGGTTCGTTTTCTTTCAAAATGACGTCGACTCGAATTGGGTCTAATTCGAGTCACGCTTATAAACTCTAGGGCAAGAGTTAATTTGAGTTATTTGCTGGTAATTTATAGTATTTAGACCAGAAGTAATATGAGGGGCTTGATTGTCCTTGGTCTTTTAGAAAATGTCCGTTGCGTAAAATGGAGGGACTCGAAATGCGGTCTAAATTGCGAGGGGACGGATTATAACTCTCTACGTTCAAGAGTTATTTAGTTATTTTCTGGCCTAATTTTGTAGATTGAGACCAAGAAGTAATATGAGTTCTTCTTGAAGTAGTGGTCCTTTAGAAAAGAGTCCGTTTTCTTAAAATGACGTGACTCAAATGGTCTAAATTTCGAGTTCAAGTACACTCCTTAGGGGCAAGGTTTATTAGGTTTTATCTGTCTAATTTGGAATTTAGAAAAAGAAGTTAATTGTGAGTGACTTTTGTTGGAATGTCTTTGTCTTTTAGAAAAGGTCCGTTTTCGTTAAAAGTGCGTGGACTCGAAATTGGGTCTAAATTCGAGTCACCCAATTATAACTTCTCTAGGCGGAAAAAGGTGACTTCGTTATATTCTGGCTAATTTATAGTATTTAGACCAAATAACGTAATATGGGTGGGCTTTTGAATGTCATTTGACCTTTAGAAAAGGTCCCCGTTTTATAAAAGACATGACTCGAAATTTGGTCTTAAATTTCGAGTTACGATTTCTCTCTAGGGGCAAGAGCGTTATTAGTTATTGTCTGGCCTAATTGTAGAATTTAGACAAGAAGTAATATGAGGGGCTCTTGGAATGGTATTTGTCCTTTAGAAAAGGTACGTTTTCGTTGAAATGACGTGACTCGAAATGGTCTAAAAATTTCGAGTCACGATTATTAACTCTTCTAGGGGCACGAGTTATTTAGTTATTGGCTGCATAATTTATAGGATTTAGACCAAGAAGTAATATGAGTGGCTTTTGATTGTCATTTGACTTTAGAAAATGTCGTTCGTTAAAATGACGTGACTCGAAATTGGGTTAAATTGCCTGATTCGCCGATTAGAACTCTCTAGGGTCAAGAGTTATTATGTTATTTTCTTTTGGCCTAAATTTGTCGAATTGAGACCAGAAAGTTAATATGAGTCTTCTTGAATGTTATTGTCCTTTAGAAAAGGTCCGTTTTCTTAAAAAATGACGTGACTCGAAATGGGTCTAAATTTCGAGGTACGATTACATCTCCCCTTACGGGGCAGAGTTATTAGGTTTTTTTCTGGTCTAATTTGTAGATTTTAGACAAGAAGTAATGTGAGTGACTTTTGAATGTCATTTGTTTTTAGAAAAGGTCCGTTTTCGTTAAAAATTGCGTTGCTCGAAATTGGGTCTAATTTCGATTCACAATTGATACTTCTAGGGGAAAAAGGGACATAGTTAGGTAATTCTGGCCTAATTTATAGTATTTAGACCAAAAAGTACCTATGGGGGCTTTTGAATGTCATTTGAACCTGTAGAAAAGGTCCGTTTTCTAAAAAATTGGACATGACTCGGAATTTGGTCTAAATTTCGACAGTTACGATTATAACACTCTAGGGGCAAGAGTTATTAGTTATTTTCTGGCCTAATTTTGTAGACTTTAGACCAAGAAGTAATATGAAGGGCTCTTGAAGTTATTGTCCTTTAGGAAAGGTACGTTTTCGTGAAATGACTTGACTCGAAAAGTGGGTCGAAATTCGAGCACGATTATAACTCGATTGGGGCCAAGCGTTATTGGTTTTTTCTGGCCCTAACTTTGTAGACTGTAGACCTAGAGTTAATATGAGTGGCTTTTGACTGTCATTTGTCCTTCAGAAAGGTAAGCTTTTATTTAAAAAGGACGTGACTCGAAATGGGGTTTAAATTTCGAGTCACGCTTATACCTCTCTAGGGGCAAGATTACTTAAGGGTTTCTCTGGCCTATTTGTAGAATTTAGACAAATTTTTTTTTTTCGAAGTACATAAGGGGATTTTGAATGTCATTTCTCCTTTAGACAGGTTCCATTTTCAAAAAATGACGGACTCGAAATGGGTCTAAATTTCGATTCACGATTATAACTCTCTAGGGAACGAGATATCTTTAGGTTTTTCTGGCATCATTTGTAGAATTTAGACCTAGAAAGAATTGGAGTGGATCGTTGAAATGTCATTTGTCCTTTAGACAAGGTCCGTTTTCGTTCAAATGGACGTGGACTCGAAATTGGGTCTAAATTTCGAGTTACGATTATAACTCTCTAGGGGCAAGAGTTATTTAGTTATTTTTATGGGATCTAAGTGGGGTAGAATTTTGACCAAGAAGGAATATGAGTGGCTTTTGAATGTTATTTGTCCTTTAGAAAAGGTCCGTTTCTGTAAAAAAATGGACGTGGACTCGAAATTGGGTCTAAATTTCGAATCAAGCTTTATAACTCTCTAGAGGGACAAAGAGTGTTTAGGTTTTTCTGGCCTGATTTATAGTATTACACCAAGAAGTAATATGATGGGCTTTTGGATGTCATTTGACCTTAGAAGGGCGGTTTTTTTTAAAAGGACGTGGACTCGACATTTGGTCTAAATTTCGAGGTACGATTATAACTCTCGAGGGGCAAAAGTTGACTTAGTTATTTTCTGGCTTAATTATAGTATTTAGACCAAGAAGTAATATGGTGGCTTTTGAATGTCATTTGACAATTTAGAAAAGGTCCGTTTTCTTTAACATGACGTGACCGAAATTGGTCTAAATTTCGAGTCACGAATATAACTCTATAGGGCAAAAGTTACTTAGTTATTTTCGGCTTAATTATAGTATTTAGACAAGAAGTAATATGAGTGGCTTTTGAATGTCATTTGCTTTAGAAAAGGTCTGCATTTCTTTAACATGACGTGACTCGAAATGGGTCTACATTTCGAGTTACGATTATAACTGTCTAGGTTCAAGAGTTATTTAGTTATTTTCTGGCCTAATTGTAGAATTTAGATAAAGACGTAGTATGAGTGGCTCTTGAATGTATTTTGTCCTTTAGAGTGACACGCCAAGAATCCATCACTACGCATGGCTGTGCCCTATGTCTACAGAATTTATTTTCCATCGTTAGAACCTGCGATACATTTGTTTCTCATAAAGGAGATGCAATACACTATACATCAAGTAACGCAGCCCAGCACCTCACACTGTGGGTACAGCCCCCCCCCCACTGTTACTGGGGGCATTATACGATCGTGTTGGACGATCAATGTTGCAACAAAGCACGAAGACTCTTGGTGCACTGCACCATCCATGTACGTATAACCATGGACTCACTATGCTATAAAATAATATCTATTGTGACCTTAATTCCTTTCCTGTCAAATTGTAATCACAAATAAAACCTCCCAACCAAATAAAACTTTGGCCCCCAGCAACGCCAACCAAGCAGCCTTTAACATTTTTCTATTGGCGGAATGAAAAGGCGGTGGGAAGGATATTGCAGTGGAAAACAAACAAAAAAAAACACACCCTTGGCAGCATCGGTGAAAAGCCTCCAAGATGCATTAGACACCCACTGAGATCTAAAAAACATCGTTACCCCATGGAACTATGTAAAAAAACTGGATCCAATACCACTGTCCCGTTTTGCTCCAGCTCCAATTTAACAAGCAGTCTTGTCTGAAACACCTATGTAATATCAATTAGCTAGTAGAAGGCTCGTCCTGGCGAAACTGCCCGACAAACAAAAATTTGGACCCAAGCAAAGGGACTGAGTCTCATCTAATGAATCTTTCTGCATTTTCGCTTTATCACAAACCGTTCCAAGAGTGCAAATTACTTTGTCTGCTGGCACTGTAACCTGCTGTTTCTCAGCATCCAATACTAAGCCCAAAAAGGACATGACTTTGCTAGGGCCCTCAGTCTTTTCGGGTGGCAAGAGGCACACCTCCCTCTTAACACATGTCCTGAAAAGCTCTCAAACAAACCAGCAGGAATTCGTATTGATAACAAAAAAAATAATCATCAAGTAGTGCATATTGCTTCAAACACCGTGATGGATTTCATTCTATAATCAAAACAGGTAGAGAAAGCTCAAAGTAATGACAACTGATAGATTGCTCCCATAGGCAAAATTTTATCAATGAAATACTCCCTGAATTAAATCCCAAAAAGGTCAAAATCTCCGGGTAAATTGGCAAAAGCCTGAATGCTGACTTGATATTACTCTTTGCTAACAATGCCCCTGGACCCTCTTTGCGAACTATCTCAACAGCTGTATCAAAAGACCAAATTACTTGACAGAAATACCTCTTGCTGGGATGCATCCATTAATAGAAGAACCAAATTGGAAAAGAAAGATGAGTTATAAGGATTCACACAGTAAATAACGTGAGAACAAACCGGTAAGTCAGACCCCACTGCAAATTGAGGTTGTTTTTGGTGGACCCTCGCCTAAGTATACCCTTAAAACTGAGAGAAATGGCGAGATCTGGGATGCAAATAATGGTTTGTATCAATATTAAGTATAAAATCTGTAGGAATATCAACAAAGGTTGTCATTGAATGTTATTGTGAGCCGACAAACCAATTTTACCGTATCTTTACAGGGAACACCTGACTGACAAAGTCGGAGACCCCAGGATCCACGGTGCATGCTAGTCTTGGCAGGCCAGGTCGATGAAATTTTGGGGATTAACTACCCTAATTCATGATTGGATTGGGTAGGAGATATGCATTGATCTCAAGCAGAATGTTAGCTTGAAGGTCAGAGATGTTTCCAAATGTGGAAGGAGAAAGGACGTTTCATCTAGCCATTTTGTACAGGTCAAGTATAGGGAGCAGCCATTTAGTGGTGTGAACCATACGACGCCATTCACCTTTCTGCTGCTTCGGTATCAGACCAATGGGAGAACACCGACAGAGTTGCCAATGGACGACTGTCAAAAGGCCCCACAATCCGACCCAGTGATATCTCTTATTCAATTTGCCCAGTTTGCAATCAACATACGCAATGCCGACGTAAACACTCGGACTCCACTAGGACAACGACTGCCCTTATAGCCCAACCGAAACCCCTCTGAAAAACCAGCAGCCAAAATCTCCCATCTCTCCGTTAGGATAATCCTGTAACCATTGCAACAAAAAGGCTTTAACAGGTGTGGGAGCTAAGACGGTAATGGTAATCATTTGCTTCGCGAAACTGGCCGGCCACCAAACAGGCCCCCCTTGGGTCGGCAACGTCCTCTACCTGACTTGATGGTTGCATTTGCTTTATCATTAACTTGCACCTGTGCGCCCATGCCCGGCCGAAACATTGGAGCACTGTGTTGCAACCTACCGCTCGCCACGTCCAACCCCGGCTCGTTTGTGAAATCAAAGCAAATTCCCTGCTCCCGGGGAGGAGGACTGAGAAGTTTGTGATGCCACTGGCGATGAATATCGCCCACGAAAAGGGTGCTGGACCTATGATGCCATTGCCAATTTAGCAAGAAACAAGTCTGGATCTAACTTACCCACGAGGGGGGATGAGACCTCGATTTAAAACGAAACTCTTTATCATAAGGCAACCATCCCTGACGTCAAAATCGAGCAGCCAAAGTTCGCACCAAGTCAGCATACTTAATCAGCTCAATAGCCCTGTTTGGACGACGTTCCAAATAAATCGAAACATAGCAGAAAGCGCTGGTCCACCTATCAACATCAAAAAGGGCCGTTCCTTATTCTGCATGGGTTTCAAGCAAAGTTGCCACCCAACTTCTACAAAAGACATGCAATAAGCCTTTTGGGGGCTCATCAACGACCAAAAAGCGAGCTGAGTCAATATTCCTCTCCAAATTTTCTCCTTAACATGACGTGACTCGAATTGGGTCTAAATCGAATCACCTTTATAACTCTCTAGGCCACGGGTTGTTTAGGTTTTTCGGTCTAATTTATAGTTTAGACAAGAATAATATGAGTGGCTTTGGAATGTATTTGACCTTTAGAAGGGGTCCTTTTTTAAATGACGGACTCCAAATGAGTATAAAATTTCGAGTCACGAATATAACTCTCTAGGGGCAAGGGTTATTTAGTTATTTTCGCCTAATTTTATAAGTATCAGACAAGAATTATGAGTGGCTTTTGAAGGTGTTTGGCCTTTAGAAAGGTCCGTTTTTGTTAAAATGAAGTGACTCGAGAATGGGTCTAAATTTCGAGTCACCGTTTAGAATTATCTAGGGGCAAGAGTTATTTAGGTTTTTCTGGCCTAATTTTAAGAATTTAGACCAATCCCCCGAGTAGTTATAGACGTGACTCGAAATGGTCTAAAATTTGGACTCGAATTCGAAATAATACTCGAACTCGAAAATTTGTGAAGCGAAAATCGAAAAAATTTGACTCGAAAATGGATAATTTTGGACTCGAAATGAAATTCTGACTCGAAACTCGACATTTTTGACTCGAAACTGATATTTGGCCGTAAACTCGAAATGCGTGACTCGAAACTCGAAATTTTTGACGCGCAACTCGAAAAATTTGACCCGAAACTCGATAATTTTGGACTCGAAAATCGAAATTCTCGACTCGAAACTCGACAATTGACTCGAAACTCGATAATTTGGCTCGAAACTCGAAATTCTTTACTCGAAACTCGATAATTTTGACTCGAAACTGGAAATTTCTTGACTCGAAACTCGACAATTTGAACCTCGAAACTCGATAATTTGGCTCGAAAACTCGACATGCGTGACTCGAAACTCGAATTTTTGACTCAACCTCGAAAAATTTTGACTCGAAACTCGATAATTTTGACTCGAACCTCGAAATTCTCGACTCGAAACTCGACAATTTTTGAACGCGAACTCGAAAGTTGGCTCGAAACTCGAAATGCGTGAGCGTGACTCGAAACTCGATAATTTTGACTCGAAAAACTGGAAATTTGACTCGAAACTCGACAATTTTGACTCGAAACTCGAAATTCGTGACTCGAAACCATCAAAATTTTTGACTCGAACTCGAAATCGTGACTCGAAACTCGAAAACTTAAGACTCGAACTCGAAAGTTTTGACTGACTCGAACCTCGATAATTTTGACCATCAAGTCGTGACTCGAAACTCTGAAAATTTTGACTGAAATCTCGAAATGGCGTGACTCAAACCTCGAAAAGTTGACTCGAAACTCGATACTTTTGACTCGAAACTCTAAATTTCGTGACTCGAAACTCGAATGCGTGACTCGAACCTCGAATTTTTTACTCGAAAAACTCGAAATTTTGACTGGAAACAGAATATGTGACTCGAAACTGGGAAACTAAAGACTCGAAACCGAATTTTTGGACTCGAGACTCGAAGATACGCCAACACCCTAATCTAGTTTTACTTTTACTGTTGAAACGCATTTGTCCATCCAGCATTTACTGCCATCATTTCAATCTCAGGACTCCTCTGTCTGCCTGGATAGAAAACGTGTTTTTCTATTCCGAACGAGTCTTGTTGGCCCCAGGCACGATGAAGACCATCATTTCTTGGATGTTTCTACTGACTCTTCTTTTGTTATGTTCAAGGATTTATAGCCTGACATAACGTTAAACTTTTGGCATTTGGCCTTTTACGGCATGCGGACTCCAACCCGACTTTGGTCACTGAATTTATATATCTATATCTTATATATACTATATAGCTCTCTATATATTATCGATAGACAAAAAATATATCTCATCTCTATATCTAT